>JAMPIV010000706.1:240000-265000 GCA_024509875.1 Oreohelix idahoensis | reverse complement strand
CGTCACATGACTGACCGGCTTAGTTACATCAGGGTTGCCAACTTCAGTGTTCCCAGTCTGATTTTCGTACAAAAGATGCACTGTGAAATAGCGCTGTGATATCCACCCCCCCCCCCTTTTAAGTAAGAAAACGCAGTTTTCTTCCACCGGAGGAGCTTCGCCCGAACGCCCTTTGGAGTATGGACGAACATATGCCATAATAGCATCTCCTCATCTGACTAGAGAATGCCATATATTCTATCACCATTGTCGTTCATGCCTTCTCCACCTATCCACAAAACACAACATGAGTATCACATATGTTATCCCAGGTTCTGGCAGTCGTGAAAAATACCAACGACTGACCTCCCCTGGTAACTATTACCTAGGTATACAAAACATGATACTTAAAACTACTATACGTAACCCTTTCCTAAAATTCAGGTATAAAGTCAATCCAATTTTATAGTTACTTGCCTTTATGCCCTCATAATACATAAATTCAAAATTACACCAGGGATAGTAACATTCATATAAGCCCTTATCTTAGCACCCCCAGTAATAAATACTCTCATATAATAACACTCATATATAACATGGTTTAGATATACATCGCATTCATTCGATAGCAAATTGCCTTTATGGCACCATGATACATAGATTTCAAAGCACGACATAGTATATTATCAACATGATGCTTTAAAGTTTCCAAAACATCTCTAATACTATCACGTGTGAATCAGTCCTATTGGACTCCTCAATACATTATAAAGTAGAACAGAACAACTTATCATCATCAGAATAGTACTGGCTGCGTGGTTCAAACTCCACTGTTCAGTTCGCTTTAACCGAAAGACACTAATAGCACGCGAAACCAATACATATCCCTAGCTTATTGCTGGACTATCAGCAGGTGGTTATGAAGCAACGACATGTGCTTCCCCCTGACTGCATCACGCGCACCCCACCTATTCGCGAACGTCACACGTGCAACTTTGGTATTGTCCCGCAATGACAATACCTCCACGAACTTTACTTGCGCAACTTCATTAACCACTCGTCTGAGTGTGCGTCAACTAGCACTCAGGGGAACATTCCGAACCCAAACCGTGCGATCACTAGCTATCGGGCCGTCGGGTATACCTCTACTGTTCCTACTCATGTGTCTTGGCCCTTGTCGCGAACACCGTCTCAGCTGTACTTTCTTGTCAGGTGGTGATACGCTGACCACCCGCCTTGGGACTTTGGTGTTGGTGAGCCTCTGCTCCAACCACACCCATGGAATTATGCACTCCTCTTACATTGCCAACGATTAAATCAGCAATTGGATCCTCGAGGACGAACGCGTTCACTGTGCCCGACAGGAACGGGGTGTCCACATTAATACACGAATGGGGGTAAGATTCAACTTTGCCCCCAAATGTAGTACACTTTACAGTTTTGCCTGTAGGGCAAAACTCGTCGATACACGACCGACGCACCCCGATTGTGGTACATCCAGTGTCCCTCAACACTGAGACTGGTTTCTTTTCCACTATGCCCTTGTGGAGGGCTACCTTGCCAGTCTCATGGACAGCCGAAAGACATGGTGCCACATGCACGCAGTGTAGCACTATCTTCTCGTTCGCATGGAACAAAGGATGACACCCCACACAGTCCTCGCTGTTGATTGTTTCCAACAAAAACGCGGAATTCGCGTGTTCGATTGGGGTAGTACACGTCAGCAAAATGACCCCTGCCATTACAATTGGAACATCTGCGTTCCCTTTTTGACTCATCGCGTGGACTTTTGCTGGGGCTGCTAGCCGGTGAAGACTGCGCATCGGAGTCGGATGATCGGCTATCTGCAGATCCATTCCTCCGCGTGTAAGGTTTTGTTTTATAGTAAAAGCGATCTTCGTCTCGAGACTCCTCAAAGCGTACCTGCTTCCGCGTTTGGCTCTCTCCTCCGTTGCTATCACTTCTCCACTGCCGGTTATGCCAAGTCGACCGACCATTCTGATGAGATCGGAAGTTACCGTAATTCCCTCTGCATGGTTGATAGGGACGGAGGGCCTATTGTATTTCTGTTCTTCAAAGCTATCTGCACTGTCTGACTGATTTTGCCACGGTTGGCGCTGGACTTTGCCGACGCCTGCAACTAAGGCGTCTGACAGACCAGATCGATGGATGGGTTTGCCCAGATGGGCCAGGACGTAGTGGTGCCCCCATTGAGCCATAGAAGCAATATCCTTAGGTTGTCGTTCCTGGAAAAATGCTACCAGCTCTGACGAGCTTGACGACAACACCTTGTCCCGTAGCACCAGGTCTATCAAGCCATCATAGTACTTGTTAATCCCCTCCATCTCAATCCATCTATCGAGCAGAAGTTTGATCTTCGAAATAAAATCTTCGAAGTCCTGGTCTGCACTTGGCATTGTGTGTCTAAACCGCGTCCGGTACCCGTCAGCCGTCAAACTGAACTTCCGGAGCAACCGTTCCTTCACCTTGTCGTAATCCGCCCGCTCTTCCAGCGGGAGGCTATAAAAAGTCTTCATCGCAGGCCCAACTAACAATGTGAATAACAGAGATGGTCATTCGTCTCTGTTAGCCTTCCAGGCCACGCATCTACCTCAAACCTCTCAAGAAAGAAGTCCAAACTATAAATTTTGTCATTAAACATCGGCAGATGCAGCCTAAAGAGACGAAGAGACTCCCTCAGAGTCGAGTTCTGACCACTCGCACCAGCTTCTATTCTTTTTAATTGCATTTCCTTATCAGCTTCTACCTGCAGTCTTTTTTCTTCCAGAGCTACTCTCATTCTCTCCTTTTCTAATTCTAACTCTCTATCCTCTTTCATCTTCTTTTCTTGAAATTCAAACTCTCTTCTTCTGAGCTCTAACTCTTCAGCGCGAGTATCTCTTTCCTGCTTGTGCTTCTCAATCTTCTTCTTCTCCAAAGCTTCTTGATTTCCCTCTGCCTGGAATTCTGCCATGGCAAAATCCATCAGTTCATTCCCAGTATACCCACATTCTTTGCCTACCAGAATGAAACCCTGCAAGTCCATGATGTCCACTCACAATACTCAATACTGTCTATAACTCTGCTCCTTCTGCTATAGATTCTCACTGTCTGCAAATCTAATTCGGTGCTTCTATGCAACTACTCAATAACATGTACTCTAAACCACCTCACCTATATCAACACATACCTCTCTGCTTACAAAGTATGCAGTAATGATATATACATAGCAATGTCACTGCTCAAAGTACAACCATATGAATGTTTACTGAACCTACTTCACCACTCAGCTCAGTATGCCCGTTCTCCGACTCTTGGCTTATGTCTATTTACTCTCTAGGTTTGGTCCTCCAGACCACTTAGTCTCTTTGATACAACTGAAAAGACCCCTATTATAGTCAATAGTTGTGTCTCACTAGCTGATAATACCCATTGGTACTATACCACCTCACAACTGAAAGGGGCACCGATACGAAAATTGAACAATAAGTCAGCCTTTACACAACAGTAACTTAATAGCACACACACACTGGTGCTATACCAGTCGAGTTCTGACCACTCGCACCCGCTTCTATTCTCTTTAATTGCATTTCCTTATCAGCTTCCACCTGCAGTCTTTTTTATTCCAGAGCTACTCTCATTCTCTCCTTTTCTAATTCTAACTCTCTATCCTCTTTCATCTTCTTTTCTCGAAATTCAAACTCTCTTCTTCTGAGCTCTAACTCTTCAGCGCGAGTATCTCTTTCCTGCTTATACTATCCCTTAACGTGGAACTCCCATGTACAGAATTTAACCAAACACTTAGCTCAAAAGACGTACTAGCTAGCCAAAATAAAACACTTCTTAGACGCAGACACTAGACTATTCTTCTACACCTCACATATACAGACACATCTAGATTACTGCTCTACACTATGGGATTGTTGCCCTGCTTCCACCTCGAAGAGAATGCACTCACTGCCAAAGAGAGCAGTATGTCTGATCACCGATAATCGCACGACACCACACACAAGGACAGGAAAAGAACCCAAAATACTGTCGCTAAAAAAACGTCTTCTCTACAACAAAGCCAAGCTGACTCACACGATTCTATCTAACAATGCCCCGTCGTACCTACGATCATTGTTTCAAACCAGTAGAAGAGAGGGACAACAATTACATCAGTTACGTCTGCCCAAACCTAGGATCGACCTGTTCAAAAAGAGTCTAGCCTACTCTGGTGCCTACTTATGAAACAACCTTCCACACCACCTAAAAAGCCTACCTACACAATATTCTTTTAACAAAGCACTTTTCAAATACTTCCTCAACACTGATTATCTACCCCCATAGAAACAGCATTTGCCTGTCAACATCTCATCTATAGATCAACATTTCTTTTCCTCTTCCGCTCGATTTTTTGTGAATAATTTGTTTTATATCCATGTAATATTATTATTATATTCACTTTAAAATATTATTATATAATGTAATGTATGTGAGAATGTACCCACATAATTCTGTACTTTAGAAATGTGAGTCGTGAGAATGTACCCGCATACCACTGCACTTTAGAAATGTGAATTTTTTAATTTTTTTAATTGCTCAAAGACTTTTCCTGCCACAGAAGTGCGTAAGAAAGCGTTTTTATTATTATTTCATTTTCCACCAAGAATGTATGGACATAAGCGAAAATGTGTTTATGTAATTTTTGTATTGATGATTCATGACACATTAAAAAATACAGATTAATTGTAGACGGATTGACCGCAGGAGTGAGAGTCGGTATACAGAATTTATTTATTTTTATTTATTGTATTATTTATTTTATTTTATTATTACTTTTTTCCCCCAATTACTAGCTTGTTTGTTTCAAAAAAAAAAAACCTACTCATTTTTTTTATTATGCTTGCATAATGTAAATGAATGCTGTTATGGTAACTTTATAATGTTGCATGCCTTTAAATTAATGCTTTAAGCATCATGTGAGAATGAAAGGATATAGTATGCAAGATTAACGAGAGTGGAAGGGCAGAATGTTAGACGGGCCTGCGCGCCCAATTCTTTACCCTTCGAAAATAAAGTTCGTTCGTTCGTTCGTACTCTGACCATATTTCAGTTCTACCTAATATGTTTACAAATTGCAAAAATGAACACTCCACAGATGAGAAGACACACACTAGACACCACGATAACTTACAGTCACGGCAAATAAGATTACAGACAAAGTTTGAGCAGAGATAGACTGATATATGCAACGCGTGACTGACAACGAACGAAAACAAGGGATACCCGTTAACGTATTTACAAGATAGCAAGAAGGAACGAGAGATAACACCACTTAAACACGACAATAGAATTACTGAATGTACACGGCACCGTAAATACAAACCCCACCAGTACACCTAACGAATACTGTGCTTGGTATGTTAAGTAGGGCAGTCGCAGGAATACCCTTCTGCCTGACTCCACCACTAAATACACGCAACCACACCATAGAAGGGATCAGTCTAATCCAATCTTTTCCCACAAGTAAGAAAAGAAATAATTAAACTCTCCACCGTCCACCCTTGAACTCACCAATATAATATTAAACACAACGGACTAGAACAACAACTACACGTAACAATGAAGTGCTGAGAGCTATCACTCTAACTAGCCACTAACTAAATCATACCAATCAGAAAAAAAAGCCAAATAACATTCAAGCAATAATAACACTTTTCTTTAGCCTAAAGAACATCTGGAAGTCCTCCCAATACAGCACAAGCACAAAATTAAGATATATCAGAGCTGCGTGCTTTCTGTGCTTCTCTATGGTGCGGAATGCTGGAGAGTTACAGAGAAGGAAATGTCGAAATTGTCCTCTTTTCACACAACATGCCTAAGAAAAATTCACCGAATCTTTTGGCCGAATACCATCACTAACTGTGGTGGATTCGATGTAACAAGATGTTATTCCTATTGTACTGAATGAGGTCAGCTGTGAAGGTTCCTGATTATAATAAATGTTGGGTTGAGTTATCAGAACACCTTTCTGCTACCACCTTACGACCTCAATCAGACTTATTTTTGACTAATATGTATGTTAGCTACGCTATTGGTCTAGGGTTATGAGTGTATGATGTATTGTAAGTACAAGTACTACAAACACATGTATTACTAACAAACAAACACACACACACACACATATATATATATGACTGAGTCAAGACTACAACCACAAACACACTGACACTCTAAGGAATATATCTTATAGAAGTCTGTGTTAAAATTTAGGTAAAATGGATTTTTACAATTTATTTGGCCTGATCAGAATTTCTGAATCAGGTCCAACAACCAAAATTGATATTATGAATGTATTTACAACAATTTAAATACCCCAATGGATCTTCTGTCCATTCAATTAATAATAAGACAATCAAACTATGTGTATCTATGTTCTCTAAGTTAATGACACTGGTAATTAAAGATATGGGTGGGGTACTGTCATCATTCCCTCTGTCTCTTTTAAAAAAGAATCTTGAAATTTTATTGCAAACAATTTATTTTATGTTCTTTATATACAGAACTATAATGTTAGATAGTGGATGGACTCTGTGTGCCGACACAGATGTCACTTATCTACACAATAGATGGTGCTGTCATTCTCGTATGTTCTCTGGCACGACGAAGCTGACAAGTTTCCTGGTGCAGTAACTATACCTCAGGGTCAATCAACAGGTTACTTTAGTATGCTGCAGTAACGCCACCAGGGTTCCGGTACCTTCACTGTACCAGAACAATAAAACCTCTGAAACAACGTTATTGTTCTTAACAGCACATCTAAAATTCATTTCACATGTAATAAATGGCATAAAAAGAAAAAAGTTCAGATCTCTCTGACCACCCCATACTACTCTGAGATGACAATTCATTACCAGTGCCCCTATTCTGTTCCTAAACGGCTACAACGCCTCTGACACTTCAACAATGATGATCTTCCATAGGATAACGTGGGTTAGTTTTCCCACTGGCAACTGTGGAAATCATTTTCAGTTATGCAATACACATTACTTTTACTGCTTTTACTGCTTGAACACAACCCACAGGTCCTGCATAACTCTGCTGGGGACTCTGTACTTAGTCGAAAACCTTCCCAATCGAGCAGTATCGCAGACACCAATTTTATTGTAATAACAAAATTAATAAATTCCTTCCTTACCACAATTCAAAGAAATATCACAAACGTACGTTGACTGGCTTTAGCATAAATAGTAGTTTAAGTTCAGCTTTGCCTTCTGTTCAGACTGCCAATGGTTAATAACACACTTGGTACTGCTGAGGACAACGCAGCTTGCTTCTAACATATTTCTTTTAAACTGGCACTGAGCTGTAAACGCTTTTTGCCAATATGCCTAGACCGGCCCAATCACAGCGAGGGTCTAGCATTTCAATTTTCAAAAATTTAAAAAGAAAAACACTACTTCACACTTCTAGGAGTGATTTTTCTAAATATAGATTTTATCTTTTCTGCCCAACCAATACTCTCTGTCTACCCTCCTATACCCTCCAATCAGATTCGAATTACTCCTATGCCTCCTTTCAAACTATCGTTCCCAATAACGTTACAGTTAACGAGCAAGGACAACAGTCCGTTCGTCTACGCGTTTCCAGTCAAATAGTATTTTGTCAATAACTTGGCTAATAATTTGACTACCATTAATATTAAAACATATTTGTGCTCAAAATACACTAAGCTACACGAATATATAATTTTTATGACTATATTCATTTGCGTTTAGATTTTCAGTTTTGTCACTGGCAGTCGTTAATTATAACTTTTTACATAAGTCTACCATCTTGTCCCCCTCCTTCTGTCTCACTTTTTAATTTTTCAAATAAACCAACTTGTTTTTGTGACGTCACAACTACACTACGCGTCGAGAATTTAAACTGTCTGTGTGTGTATATCCGTTAGCTTTGCCACAGCGTGTATATACTATTAGTCTCGCGTGCAGAACGACGCGGGTTTTGGCATGCGTTGGTAGCATTTTGCGTTAATGTATTACAGTTGTCTCGTTATTGCTACTTAGAAAAAGTCCAACAGACTACCCCATTTTTCGTTACTGTTGACAGATTACGTTACTTCAGACGGCCATTTGGCGTTACATTTCTAACAAATCGTTAATTATAAGGCTAGGCTGCATTGTGTATGCAGCAGATCTGGCAAAATGTTAAATATTAGTAGTACGTTTTCGAAACCGAAACTAAAACGCGTGTTAGATTTTTACCGTGGGATCGTTCTATAGGCTTTAGCACTGCACAAAAGGCAGTTATGTTGGCGTCGAAGATGCCAACCGTCAGACACATGCGGGCTAGGTTTATTTATTATCATAGGACTAAAATCTTACTGAATTTTAGCTATTATCTTGTAGATCTTGCTACACAAACCAAGATCTGCTTACTCGTAACAAGCAAGAGGACATGCACACCATCATAGCTGGCAGACGCTAGAGCTGGGTTGGCCATGTCCTCAGAAGAGACCCCGATGCCATCACAAGAACAGCTATGCTTTGGACCCCTGAAGGAAAACGAAAGAGAGGCTGACCAAAAACAACCTGGCGGAGGACTGTGGAGGCTGAGATGCAAAGAATGAACCAGAGTTGGGGCACTGTACGAAGGATGGCCACCAACCGAGCAAAGTGGAATCAATTTGTTGTTGCCCTACAAGACGCCACTAGGCGTGATGACCACTGACTGCTTTGACGGTCGGCGGCTAAGGATCACAGAAGAAGAAGAAGAAGAATAACACTGTAACATATAAATATTTTCACCATGGATATAATACTGACCTAAAATAAAAGGAAATCAGAGTAACAGATCCCATGTAACCAACTAACAACATAAAAAGTCAAAGACTAAGTCTCTACAAAGAAAGCGAAAAAAAAACAACACAACAAAAGAAAACAAATAAAAATACCTCAAGGAACAGTCGTCGTAAAACGTACAGAAAAATGCTTATTGCTATATACTTAACCTAACACGACACCACCAGAAAGGTCCCACTAACCTAGAAGAACAAACTGTACGATAAATTGTACCAGATGTATATAACAGCAACGGAAGACGGAATTGTTGGAAAAAACAAGAAATAGAAGAACACAAAAAAAAAAAGAAAAAAAAAAGAAAGAAAAATACAACAAATTACCGTACACAGATACTGAAACAATAACTTAACTGACGATCCAGCGATGTACCGCCACGTAGCTCCTCAGACACAGATGATGGTAAATGAAAACAGCACAAACCAGTCTCTACAAACGGCCTCCAAACAGTAAACAATGTTCTTCACGGTGTTATTACAGCACTTTCCACAGCAAGAATAACTACCGTAGATGCAATAATGTCCTCGTGACAAGACTTCTTCAATAGTATACATGCCAGATAATAACGACCAAGTCTTTTATCACGGTGATGCGTATAATATATAAGCACAGTTCAACACACTCCGTCCCTTCAGGAACCCAGCAGCCTTCACTCTTCAGCAAAGTATATTCCAGGACCACGCAGATCAGCAGACTTCAATAACTGGCATCCGATCAAGCGGTACTGGGACGCCGATCGAGGCAGGGTAGACTCCCTCTGTAAAGGCACATCGGTAAGGCTTGATGACGCCGGAACTTTGCAGGAACGCAGGAACGAAAACGTTATGTTCCCCAGGTAGGTAGAGCAGTGCGAACGATGACACTACTGCAGGTCGGATACGTGCACATCAATGGTTAGGATGATCTAGAACACGATCTAGATAAGAGAAGTTGCACACACCCTGAGATGCCACCACCACTATCAACACTACCAATACCAACCAAATACAGACGTTCTAATCTCCTCTGCTGACACCACAGTCAAGCACCGGAAACCCAAAAGATGCCACCGCCACTATTGACACTACCAATACCAACCAAATACAGACGTTCTGATCTCCTCTGCTGACACAACAATCAAGCACCGGAGTCCGAAATATTAACACCAACCACACAAGAAATTCTAATCTCCTATGCCGACACCACAGTCAGATACCGAAGCCCATAGCCCTACAAGGACCAACTATATTGACACCTTGCGCAACTAACCTCCGCTGCTCCGACTGGATCACCAACTTCCTAGCACTAAGCTACAAAGTACGCCTTGTAACATATCTTCTTCTTCTTCCTCCTCGTTCGCCCTGAAAAGGACGGTGGTTGCGTTGTGTCTGTTTACGCCGTAGCTGTGATATCTGCACCTTTCGGTCGACACATACGACTTCAGCACGGCATTTTTTAGGGACCGGGTTTGCCTACCCATTGCGATCCGGACTCGCTCAGCCAGACTGCACTGCTGCAGACTGTTTCCAGGACCACCACGTGGAGGTGGAGTACGGTCTTAGTCAGCTCTGGTTCGCTGACTCTGATTCAAGCAGTCAAGCAATGGGTCGCTGACTGCACTCATTATTGCTGCATCTTTGGGTCCCATATCAAACACATATCAAATTGTGATGCTCGACGTCAGCTACAACTTTACTCTATACATTGTCGCACCACTCCTATCCATAACCGGAAAACCTAGCACAAAAGTGAACTTTCCAAAACCACCATAGAACACAATAAATGTCAAATATTAGCTGTGTAGGAAACGCTATCCTTCCACTGTGCACTCTTTCCACACTAGGTCAAATACCGCGGACGGGTTAACACCTGAATGAAAACAGCTCACTGATACTGTCTGACAAGAAAAAACAAAACACTGCCGTGAACAACGGAAAACATGATGAAGTATACACAGTGCTGCTACAACCTTCTCATATATGTGCATAGAAACTTCTAGCCTCTATAATGTAAAATATTGGCCCAACGACCTCTAGGCTCACAAAAGAACCAGATAAGAGCTCACCAGCTGTCAGGAACCACTTATCACGGAGAACACTCCACGGGTTACACCACTGCTGTGTGGGTTATAATAACAACTATAGGCTCGCCCTCCTAAGGGTATGACCACACAACAATGGCTGACGAAAGTAATGAACGCTTTTAACAGGTACTCCCCTTTAATAAATATACACACACAATAAGGCCTCACACGGCCATAGTAATGAATCAAATACAGTAATAAGAAAACCACTGTAGACCTGCCTTGGCAGCTTAAACTATCACCTCCGTACACGAAGGTACAAACTATACCCCAAATGGCTGCTATAAATATCGCTCACCCGAGCGGCAAAAACTATGACAATAACACACTCAAAATCATCGACATCGTATCAAACTACGGCCTGTAGACAATACAATCTAGACCCTTCCCTGCTCTAGGCTTAACAACGTAATTATCACCAAGGTCCGAAGACATGACAGGCACTCAGTTTACAGTCTTACAATATAGACCACACAGCGATCTCCCTGGCATGAGGGAAAAACGTCCTTCCTGGACAAGAGACTCATTTTTCACTCCCCAATTTTGCGCCTTTTTTCCGACTTCCCGTAGTCACATGACTCACCAGTTCGGCTAACCTTGGCCTCTCCCGACTGGCTTTTCAACGAACACAAGACATTAAATGCACTGCGAAATAACGCTGTGATATATATATATATATATATATATATATATATATATATATATATATATATATATATATATATATATATATATATATATATATATATATTATATATATATATATATATATATATATATATTTATATATATATATATATATATATTATATATATATATATATATATATATATATATATATATATATATATATATAAAACAACAAAGGAAAATTGTGCACTTACAAGTGAATATTTCCACTTTTCTGAATTCCTTGGTTTAACAGCTCCAAAATATAAAGGTATATTCAGTAGAAAATTAATTCAAGAAGCTTTATGTTACGTGCAGTCTTTGATATCTTACAATATTATACATAGGTAATTTTTTAGTGCTTAAGGGAAAGTCATTATTGAGTTACTTCCCTTGAACTCCGCGGATAAATACATTTTACTGCGATTTATTCGTTGTTTGGGTAATAATAGATTGTTCTTGCTTCAGAATATCTATGGCCTGAATTTATGTGTATTGTTTGTCTGAGTAGGACAAGTCTGTCTTATATCTGTATATCTTTACATATCTAAGTCGAACTATATGTTCTGTTGTCTCTAGAGAGGTCAAAGGCTATTCGGCGGATGTGTCGCTTGAGTGGTGTGATTTGGCTTCGTCCTGATAGGGACTGTGTGTGTTTTTTGCTATGTCGGCTTGATGCCTTGAAAAAGTGATCTCAGTGGTTTTGGGGAAAGTGATAGTCGTCTAGACCTATCGTGTATGCTTTACCCCAGTGTTTATTCATCTTGCCAAGGAATGGCAGTTTTCATATTCCCTCTACCAAGGTAATCAAAGATACTCTTATGAACTCTCGATCGAAGCCACCATTGTCGATAATTACGATTTGAATGTTTAAGAGAATATATTTGACTCGATGAAAAACGACTTCGATTCCTAGCAGCACTATATTCTGTAGAATGCAGTCTATTGTTCATGACCAAATCTACAGAGCAACGAAATGTTGTATGAATGACTAACTTTAGAACAGATTCATTATCTGTATTCAAACGTGAGTGACAGTTCACGAGTGGAGCCATCTTGGAACCAAAACATGTAGGACTTTCAAGAAGAGAAAAGGGATGCCCGTATTATCGCTTGATCAGTCCAGAGATCACTGCTACACATGAGAACCCATTGTTAGCGGTTCAATATTATTATATGGAAAAATATGTGCTGAACATTATGTTGAAGAATCGTTGCTAAACGAGATTAGGTTTAGAAGTCATCTGAAATATTGTTTACAAGCTGACGTGCTCAGTCAGTGACGTCAGATGATATATGTATGGGCGATACTGAGTGCTTGGCTATTGACAGTCCATTATACTATTATTCTACATGAGTGCCCATGTAACATTGCAAGACCATTTGTCCACTGTACTATGATGTATTATGGCAACCTGTGATTTGTCACTATCTGTGCTGTCGAGTGTGTACGTCCAATTAAACTTTAGAAAAGGTACACAGTCGTTGGTGTCGATGACTTCCGGTCATACATGAGTGTGAGAAGAGAACATTTGTCAACAACACGAACCCTTATCATCATTCGCACATTATACACTCCATCCATGTCTACACAACACTGCGTAGGTCAAGTTGACATTCCATACACTACAGTGGGGCAGGCAACACCATAGGGATCTTGTCAACTGATGATGATAGACGCCTGTCTTCCCGCCTAGGAGTGTTCTGGTGTACTTTATCAACATATATTATATCCAACTAAATATCAACTTTATCAACTGGTGGACCAGCTTTCTGGGTTTGACCTCGCAGAAATTCAGAAGTCAACAGATTACCGATACCAGACCGTTTCCTGTGGTTGATACGACACACTTGCAGTATTGGTTTGCTTTTTGTCAACGCTTCGTCACGTGACCTGTCAAGTGAATGCAGTATGTAGGTCAGCGTTGTTGACATTTTTTACATTAGACATTATAGAGTTTCACAGAACAGTTGGATCAATTCTTGTCAGTGTTAACAGAAAGACAGTATTTGTGAACTAAGAAGTCCTGGTTTCATCGATGGATCTTCTTGTTTGCCATATATGAACTTTAATATTTAAGGCCAGAATGTTTAATTGAATAAAGTGGCAGTTTGTTTGTTTTCATGAAAAATAACTTTGCCATTACTGTAAGACTGAGCCTATTTTGCAACACATACTATCATACACATAATTTATATATATTTATGTTTACATGTTATTTGTTTGTATAGTATGTTAGTTTCTATGTCAGCGGGTTGTGTTTAAGGTTGGGCGGCGTCCTCACAACAGAGTATCCCACGTCATAGAGGGTCCGTTGTGGGCGTTTTCTATAGGTGCAATTTTCTTGATTGAAAATTTGCTGCGACAACTGTTGCTTTTGTGTTAGCTGTGAAGTCTGTAATTATTGTTATTTTTGTAATATTTCTTTGTTCTTTAGTTTTGTTTTGATTTGTTTGTAATTTGTTGGTCTAACCTTTTCTATCTTTCAGTTCTATTCATAATTTATATTCATATATTGTGACGTCATTTGTGTTGTTATTCTTTGCAGATTCAGTGATTATCTTCATTGATTTCCCTATTTGATTTATTTTGATTTCTGCAAACGTTCTTGTATTGTCAGTCCTATTTGTACTTTATGTATTCTGTTGGTTGACATATGTTTTATATGGGTATATTTCATAAGACACAATTGCCTGTGCACTGCACTTGGATTATGGTATAGACCAGTACCTGATTATTATTATTACTATTATACAAGACCTTATTAAAGGCTTGTGACCCACAGATATTGGGATAGTATACTGATTAATCAGGTCATTGAGAACTTGGGGTATTATTATTGATTCAGGTGATTAGTATTATTGTTAGGCATCATGTCTACTTTAGATTATTTCATTATACAAGGGAAAGCTCTTGATAAGACTGGTCAACAATTAGAACAATGGGCAGTTGCTCAATATGACAAAGCATTAGCTGCAGAAGAGAAAAGATTAGCTGCAGAAGAGAAAAGATTAGCTGCAGAAGAAAGAAAAGCTATGGCGGAAGAGAAAAGATTAGAAAAAGAAGCTGAGGCTGCTGCTGAACAAAAGAAATTGCAGATGCAGGTAGAGGAAAGGAGATTTGAAGCTGAACAAAAAAAATTGGAAAGAGAAGCTGCGGCTGAACAAAAAAGATTAGACAGTGAAGCTGAACAAAAAAGATTAGACAGGGAAGCTGAACAAAAAAAATTGGAAAGAGAAGCTGCGGCTGAACAAAAAAGATTAGACAGGGAGGCTGAACAAAAAAGATTAGATGCTGAAGAGAAAAAAGCAATAAGAGAACATGAATTTGAGTTGGAGAAATTGAGATTGACAAGTATGAGTAATGTTAATCAGGCATCTAGTGGTAATGGTAAACCTTCTACTTACAAGGTTAAGGTTCCACCGTTCAATCAGTCCAGTGACGATATTACATTCTGGCTGGATAGATTTGAACGTTCTTGTCGTACACATAATGTGGATAAATCACAATACGCTAATCAATTATCAGAAAACTTGAAAGGTGAATCTTTGACTAGATTATGCATTGTAGGAGAAGCAGATAAGGATAATTATGATGTCATTAGGGCGGCTTTGATAAAAAAATATCAGCTAAGTGAGGAAGGCTATCGCCTTTTATTTTAAGACGATGGTACCTGAGACGGGGGTAGAATTCTCAGAATTCACTGCAAAGGCACGTCTCACAGTTGATCGTTGGATTGAGCTTTCCAAAACAGAAAAAACGTATGAAGGACTTATGGATTTGTTGCTCAGAGATAAGATTATGTCATGTGTGAACAAACCTTTCCTTGAATTTATACATGAGCGTAAACCTAAATCTCTAAAAGAAATGGAAGAATATTGTTCCCAATATGTCACTGCACACCCCGACGTGACTTTTGGCAACACTAAGATTAAGGAGAGTATGCCAGTTGCTTCAGCAACACCATACAATCCCAATTATTCACACAGATTTCAGGGACCTCAAAACAGATTTGATAAAAAAGGTAACCATAATAGTTATCAAAACCAAGGTAACCAATCATTTCAGGGTTCTTCTTCAAAGAACTGGAGACGACCTGATAGCTCTCGACACAGGGGTGGTCATAATTATAGGAATTTCCGTAGAGGAAGTAATTATAGAAACTATCAGGGTTATCCGTCTTGGAGTCAACAAGATCATAATTACAGAGATACTCATTATAATGAATATGATAATGGTAACCAAGGGTACTATGACTCAAACCCAAATAGGGGTTACAATAGAGGTAACAATAACTACAGAGGTGATAATAACCGAGGTAGATCTCAATACAAAAGACATAAACCACATTTTCAGGCAAACTCTGCACAACAAGAGTCCCATGAAGCCTATAAACAGAGTAAAGATAATAATGATGCTAGTAATATGGCATGTGCCGCTTTTGATTTTGGGAGAGCATCTCAGTGCCCCCCAATGCAAAACGTTATTTGAGCCAACCACAGTGACTACTTTAAGCTGTGGCCATCCTCTTCCTGCTCTTCCAGCATCAGTCGCGCATGATGGAAGAGGGTCTCTTGTCTTACATAAGGGTTTAGTGAATAACAATCCAGTCTCTGTGCTATTTGATTCTGGATGCACCACAATTGGTGTTAGGCAGTCACTCGTAGATCCTTCCCGTGCCACTGGACAAGTAGTCAAATGTGTAACATTTGGCGGCACAGTAGAGAAATACTCTACCGCTATCATTAGGATTGCTACTCCTTTCTTTACAGGAGATGTACACGCATGTCTTCTTCCGAATCCGATCGCTGACCTCATCATCGGTCGCATTCATGGAGTCAAGGAATGCACTCCGCAACAAATTTCCACGTGGGAAAGGCAAAACATGCAGATTGCTAACGCTGTAGTCACTAGAGCTCAGGCTCTTAATGTGCCTCAAACTTCATCTACTGAAGATAATGAAGTGCATAACCAAGATAATCCCTTGGTAATTTCTCGTGACTCGTTTATAAAACAGCAAGAAGATGATCCCACTCTGAAGAAATTCTTCATTCTTGCAACTAAAGGTGATCCGAATAAGGACACAAGTCGTAAATCGTGGATTACAAAGAAGAATGGCGTACTTGTACGTATGGTTCAAGACTCCATTACGTCAAGTCATTCTCAAATCCTGGTTCCCAAGAATTTGAGAGTTAAAATTTTGCAGCACGCTCACGACTCTCAGTGTGCTGGACACATGGGTTTTTCCCGTACTAAGTCAAGAGTCCTTGCGGCTTTCTTTTGGCCATTGGTAAACAAGGACATACGGATTTATTGTCGATCTTGTAAAGTATGTCAGGAAGTTAAATCCAAAGGTCCACGGCATGCTGCACCCATTCAGGCGGCGGACATTCCTATTCGGCCGTTTCAAAAAATGGCCATAGACATTATTGGTCCATTTAAGATCAAGTCTGCCAGAGGACATCAGTTTATCTTGACGTGTGTTGATATGTGCACACGTTGGCCAGAGGCTATTCCTCTGAAGAGCATTACTACTGCTGATATTGCAGATGCTCTTTTGCTTATATTTTCTCGTCTGGGGTTCCCCGGAGAGATATTGTCAGACCATGGCACCCAACTAATATCAGATACCATGTCTCAAGTAATGTCTACCCTGCAGATAGATAGATCTTTAAGTAGTATCTACCATCCAATGTCTAATGGTATGGTCGAACGCCTTAATAGAACACTTAAAACTTACTGGGGAAGATAACTGAGGATCATCCTCAAGACTGGGACAGAGTTTTACCTGCGGCCCTCTTCGCTTACAGAGAGGTACCCAATGAACATACGGGATTTTCTCCCTTTGAACTCGTCTTTGGCGCGCGTCCGCGTGGCCCTATGTCGTTGCTTCACGATCTCATAACATCTGACAATATTGACGATGACACAAAGTCATCCTACGAATATGTCATCGCGTTGAGACAAAAGATTATCGAAGCATGCAAATTAGCAACTTCTCTTCTGAATTTGCGAAACAGAAGGCAAGGCAATTTGCCAATAAGAAGAGATGCTTACGACAACTTTGTCCTGGTGACAAAGCATTTGTATTACTACCTTGTAGGGAAAACAGATTACTTATTTCTTGGAAAGGTCCGTACGATATAATATCGAAAATTTCCGATGTCGACTATATTGTCGATATTGATGGGAAGCATAAAACCTTCCACATCAATATGCTTACTGAATTCCATGAACGTCCGGATTATTTGCAACCCATTTTCCAAGCAACGGACAATTCTCCAGTACCACATGGTCATTACTCATCACTGTCCGTGATACAGGATGAGGAAACAAGTTTTTCAGATGTAAATCTTCCTCTTCCAATGATCCCACTTCATTCCAGTGAATCATGGAAGAACGTTACTGTCTCTCCTGATTTGTCTCTAGGAGAACAGCGACAAGTTTCAACTATGTTGCAAACATTTCAGGATGTACTCACTGACATCCCTGGACAAACTAATGTCATTCAACATGACATTGTGCTAACTGACCATACTCCTATTAGGGTTAGACCTTATCCTATACCTATACATTTCCAAGCACAGGTCGAGAAAGAGTTGGATGTGATGATAGATTTGAAAATAATCGAACCATCCACCTCTGCGTATTCTTCGCCGATGGTTATTGTGCGTAAAAAAGACAATAACATACGTCTTTGCGTTGACTATCGAAAATTGAATCAAGTAACGAAGTTCGATGCCGAACCTATGCCTTTACTGGAAGAGCTACTTACTCGACTCTCCAAATCTCATTTTTTCACTAAACTTGATTTGTCTAAGGGATATTGGCAAGTTCCTTTATCTGAACGCGCCAAACCTCTCACGGCTTTTTCAACACCTAGAGGTTTGTTCCAATGGAATTTTATGCCTTTCGGTCTTATGAACGCACCAGCTACGTTCGTACGCATGATGCGCCGAATCCTATCTTATCGGTCAGATGTCATTGCATATCTAGACGACATCTGTCTTTTCAGCGATACTTGGGAAGATCACTATTCAGGGTTAGATGAATTGCTGTCTACTTTGCGTGAGCACAACCTGACAGCGAAACCCTCTAAAGCCTATATTGGTTTTAGCGAAATTTCTTTCCTAGGCCACCGAGTTGGTCATGGTTTCCTAAAGACAGAGGACCATAATACTAGTAAGATACTTAACATCTCAATCCCTAAGACTAAAAAACAGGTGAGAAGTCTGTTAGGTCTTATTCAATTTTATGGCAGATTCATTCAGAATCTATCCTCTAGCATGGCACCTCTCTCAACACTTCTAAAGAAAGGTTCGCCTAATGTGGTCCACTGGTCTCAGGAATGCCAATGCTCTCTGGATAAGATTAAAACACTGTTTTCAACACCACCTATTTTAGTGCTACCCACTAAAGATAAGACATTCGTTCTTCGTAGTGACGCTTCATCCACTGGGATTGGAGCGGCACTAATGCAAGAGTACTCTGGAACTCTGCATCCTGTAATGTATATTTCCAGAAAACTTAATGCGGCAGAAAGGAATTATTCGGTTTTAGACCGTGAGCTATTAGCTATGGTTTGGTCGATCCTCAAACTACAGAGATTCCTTCTAGGCGCACATTTCATAGTAGAAACAGACCAAAAAGCTCTTACTGCTATACAGAGTAAGAATTTGAAGAGCTCGAGGTCTACTCGATATGCAATTGCTCTTCAACCTTTTCATTTCTCTGTGCGAGCTATTCGGGGATCAGATAATGTGATGGCAGACATTCTGTCAAGATGCCCACATGATTCCACATAACTATTAGGGCTTAGACTTCTTGATATGTCTAGTTCTATAGTAGTTCCTTTTCTATATCATGATAGATACACATTTGTAATTTAATAATATAATGATTGTATCACTACATAGCGGTTCATGTATGTTTATTCACCGCTGTGCTTTGATGATTTTTACTTCATAAATCATAAATTTAAGATATCTAATACGTAGTGATGATATGAATTTTTTAGGCATTGTGTAATTGCCAGAATTGTATTATACTTTGATGACACCTTCCTGGAAAAATATACTTGTAGAGAAATAATTTCTCTCAGTTTATGAGACACATTCTCACCAGTCGCTCCATAAGTCGACTTAGCCTCATATTAGGCGTTATAGGTATTCCTGATATTTTCATCTGCGCATTATTCATGCGTTGTGAGCCTATTGTACGTTGCTCCTAGATGTATTTCAAAAAAAAAAAAATGTTCCATTTTTTTTTTTTTTTTCCCGGGGGGTGTGGTAAGACTGTTACGTGCAGTCTTTGATATCTTACAATATTATACATAGGTAATTTTTTTTTAGTGCTTAAGGGAAAGTCATTATTGAGTTACTTCCCTTGAACTCCGCGGATAAATACATTTTACTGCGATTTATTCGTTGTTTGGGTAATAATAGATTGTTCTTGCTTCAGAATATCTATGGCCTGAATTTATGTGTATTGTTTGTCTGAGTAGGACAAGTCTGTCTTATATCTGTATATCTTTACATATCTAAGTCGAACTATATGTTCTGTTGTCTCTAGAGAGGTCAAAGGCTATTCGGCGGATGTGTCGCTTGAGTGGTGTGATTTGGCTTCGTCCTGATAGGGACTGTGTGTGTGTTTTGCTATGTCGGCTTGATGCCTTGAAAAAGTGATCTCAGTGGTTTTGGGGAAAGTGATAGTCGTCTAGACCTATCGTGTATGCTTTACCCCAGTGTTTATTCATCTTGCCAAGGAATGGCAGTTTCATATTCCCTCTACCAAGGTAATCAAAGATACTCTTATGAACTCTCGATCGAAGCCACCATTGTCGATAATTACGATTTGAATGTTTAAGAGAATATATTTGACTCGATGAAAAACGACTTCGATTCCTAGCAGCACTATATTCTGTAGAATGCAGTCTATTGTTCATGACCAAATCTACAGAGCAACGAAATGTTGTATGAATGACTAACTTTAGAACAGATTCATTATCTGTATTCAAACGTGAGTGACAGTTCACGAGTGGAGCCATCTTGGAACCAAAACATGTAGGACTTTCAAGAAGAGAAAAGGGATGCCCGTATTATCGCTTGATCAGTCCAGAGATCACTGCTACACATGAGAACCCATTGTTAGCGGTTCAATATTATTATATGGAAAAATATGTGCTGAACATTATGTTGAAGAATCGTTGCTAAACGAGATTAGGTTTAGAAGTCATCTGAAATATTGTTTACAAGCTGACGTGCTCAGTCAGTGACGTCAGATGATATATGTATGGGCGATACTGAGTGCTTGGCTATTGACAGTCCATTATACTATTATTCTACATGAGTGCCCATGTAACATTGCAAGACCATTTGTCCACTGTACTATGATGTATTATGGCAACCTGTGATTTGTCACTATCTGTGCTGTCGAGTGTGTACGTCCAATTAAACTTTAGAAAAGGTACACAGTCGTTGGTGTCGATGACTTCCGGTCAACATGAGTGTGAGAAGTGTTTGTCAAACCCTTATCATCATTCGCACATTATACACTCCATCCATGTCTACACAACACTGCGTAGGTCAAGTTGACATTCCATACACTACAGTGGGGCAGGCAACACCATAGGGATCTTGGCAACTGATGATGATAGACGCCTGTCTTCCCGCCTAGGAGTGTTCTGGTGTACTTTATCAACATATATTATATCCAACTAAATATCAACTTTATCACTTTATTACAAACAAAACTTTTGTGCTACTCATTTAATTTAATTATTACTGCCAGAAATAGAGAAACGGTCAATTATATATTAAAATCCATTACAAAAACATGGTACAGTGACTTCGCTCCTCCCATCCAACAGACACTGCCGTAATTTCTTCAAAGCCGAGCTGGAGTAGCAAAATACTTCTATCTCTAAATGTTCAAATCACGTGGTCCACAAGAAGTGTTCACGACATTTAAAAACAATCGTATGGCCAAGTATTTACTAATTTTTAGTTCAAATTTGGACTTGCATCAAGCGGACGCACTATACTTTCTGTATCGGGTATTCTCTCTTCAAGTGCGATGCCTAGTGGCGTAGGAGATCATGTCTCTCCGTAACTTCCAGTCTGCAGTACAATTTATCAATTCTGGTGTTGACCTCCTTCCATGCCACGATGTTAAACTGTCTCTTGGTCTTCCTCTGTCTCTGTTTCCTTCAATCTTACCTGTTGTTACCATATATTCTTTTACCTGTTGTTACCATATATTCTCGTACCTGTTGTTACCATATATTCTCTTACCTGTTGTTCCCATATATTCCAGCTTTCCTCTTCTCATAACATGCCAACAAAATTGGATTGCTTCTTTTTAACTTGTGAAATAAGGTTTATTTGTGCATTGGTCTCTGTCAGGACATCCTTATTACTCTTTGTGGCTGTCCCTGGTATTTTTAATATTCTTCTGTAAAACCATATCTCTGTGACCTCTAGTGGTTTCCCTACTTGTTTACTAACTGTCTATGACTCAGCCCCGCATGTCAGGATTGGTTCTATATAACAATGAAGAACTGTCTTTCTTACTTCCATTGACAAAGAATTGTTGCATAAAATACTCTTCATTTGATAGAATGCTGCTTGATCCTCAGCTATTCTGCTCCTCACTTCTTAGATGCATCTTCCATTCGTTGTTATTAATATGTCCAAGTATTTGAATTTATTGACCTGTTTTACAACTGTTCCATTTACTTTGATAGTAAATTCTGGGGAAGCCATTTTGTTTGAGACTAGGTTATTATCGAAATAAAAACACATGACGTGTTATTGAAATTAAAATACACAAAAGAAACAGCTCTATTGGCCATCTGAACGTCGTCATTATTGATGGTTTGAGATAAAACATTTTTTTTCTCATTTTCTACCTATGTTATAGCAGTTTTTTTAATCGTAATTCTGTAGGGTAACATGGGGTACTCATGGGTTGGAAAAGATTACTTTATGAAATGTTATTTCCGATACATTTTTGCTTTCGTTTTCATTGTTTGTGTTACACCCTGAAATTCTCAGATACTTTAATCTTAATAACAACATCTGTAAGAGAGCTACAGTAAATGACTGATACGATAATGGCTGATGATGAAAATAAAGGTCTTAGCCTCATGTCACGGGATTTACTTCCCTTGCTCTGCAGTGATGATCCAATAGTAGCCAAACTTCAGAGTATCTAGCGAGGGTCTTGAAAGGTGTAAAATGTCACTCAAGATTACTCGTGGCAGAAATGTGAAGAATGGTGCTTCAATTCGAGGAAGATTCATAGGAAATTAAAGAAATCAAGTACTATGGCTCATAAGATCCAGGCCGTGTGAACTTTGTATCTTTCCTGACCTTCTATGAGTTAGGATTTTGCTCGTTCTGATGAGCCCCCTACTGATTTAAGTCAGTAAAATATTACTTACAAGTATTTAAAATGACTGTGACATGCGGGTGCAATTCATTCAAAATGACTAAATCAACTATACATTTTTATATTTAAAGATAACAAAATTTATGATGATAGGAAACTCTTTACAGAGCGATACAACAGGAAGCAATCTGATGATCAGAAGTAGTCCCCCCATCCGACAAGTGTTTCGGCCCGATTACTCCTTTACACTCTAAGGGGGGTGGGATCACTTGGGTCATGACTCCCAAGCGTCTCAGCTTCCTGTTGTCTTGTATCGAAAATGAACTCATTTCACTTATGGTAGCAACTTTTAAATCCACAACGCCAGCCGTGGGGGCAATTGTGAAAGTAACAAAGAGAAGACAAATTATTCCGTTCGTTCCGTCGCCCTTCACAATTAAGGACACACACTGAGACACTAGCGCGCAGCCGACAAGCCTTAGCCCCTGCGCGCCGCAAGCCACTGAAATTCTGTACCTGACACTCCCTATAGTGTACATCGCCTGTTGCCCCAGAGTCGAACTCAGCGTTGTGGACGTAGAAAAATTTTGGTGTTTTCTGTACCGCAGCGTTTATTGTCACGATTTCCATTGCCCATTGCGGTTGTTCCACAGCCAGCCTGATGCCTTTTCGGCAGTTTCGCTAATGCCCTTGTTCTAGACTGTCCCATTAGCCCCAACAGTTTCAATAAATCATACACTGATGCAGCCACAAGCCCTCTTGCGCCCACTTCAACCACCATGACCCTTGCACTGAATCCATCGTGTCTCAGATCCGCGGCCAGATCGCTATACTTGGCCGCTTTGAATGAATGTTGCTCGTCTAATCTGGATTCAAATGGCACGGTCAGTTCAATCAGTATGACCTGAAGCGTTGCTGAAGAATGAAGCACTATATCCGGCCGTCTCCGCGATTTTCTGATACTCTCTGGATATGCCCCCCGTCCAGGTAGGTCTACCGCCATCTCCCAGTCGTTTGCACAGTCAAGAAGAGATTTAATAGTTAATTATCGTTAACAATTGTAAAATAAATAAGGGTATGGTGAATTTAGATAGAGTCTTTAAAGTTTCCTCACAGGTGATGATCTGATTTGAAAAGCTCTTTATTAGAGAGTTCACTTGTCAGCTTTGAATGGGTACTTAGCTGCCAGTAAGATGTCGGTTGGTTTCTGCTCCAGCCGATTCTTGTTCTTTGCATATTACGGACTGGCTCACTCTCGTCAATGGTCAAGTCTGGTGGCCGCAACACGTCCCTCGTAGTAGCGTGGGGTAATTACCAAGATAGTCCAGCGTCTGTTAAGACCCATCTGCTGTAGGTGTCTTGCTTTGACAGCATGCTACTTATACCACTCACTTGTTCCCCAGATAGCACCACCAATTGGTATCACCGACTATTATTACTAAATAAGAGAGAAACAATTACCCTCTTAAGTATTGGTTTTCCAAATACAAAATCAGGTCCCTCCCCCTCTTTCATTCCATCATCCCATCTGCCTCAGAACTTTACCCTCTCTGAGCAATAATGTTAATCCCAGTGAGCGGAAAACATTCATTGCATTTAGTTTGAACTTGTTTACATTTACATATGCACTGGTGGGAAAAGTTAATTTAATAAGTACATGTACATAAGTTCTATCATCATCCACTCCCTGCTCCATATGGAACTGCCTCTGCTTGTGGTTCTTTATGAGAAACCCGCATAAAGCAGTTACTAGCTCTTACAGTAATAGTTCATGAAATCATTATTCTAAATGCTGAGGTTGCCAGCTTCGTATGACTTAGACATCCACTAGCAATTTTCACATATTGATAAATGCAAAATATAGAATTATAAAATGTACAACTCACCACAAATAACTTTTGGGAATACCGACTTCTGGCTCAGAGAAATAGTTGAGGCAGCTTCATTAAGATGCTTCTTACACGTGGTCTGGGGGTGTTACTTTACAATAGACTCCCACTATGGCTGCAATCAGAAATGTTGTAATTTTTACATCTCAAATGCCAAGGCAAT
>JAMPIV010000706.1:90000-235000 GCA_024509875.1 Oreohelix idahoensis | reverse complement strand
CAATAGAGCTAGCCAAGAACCAATAGAGCTAGCCAAGAACCAATAGATCTAGCCAAGAACCAATAGAGCTAGCCAAGAACCAATAGAGCTAGCCAAGAACCAATAGAGCTAGCCAAGAACCAATAGAGCTAGCCAAGAACCAATAGAGCTAGCCAAGAACCAATAGAACTAGCCAAGAACCAATCAGTCTACCTGCACACAACATAGCAAACCAACTGGTCAATCAGCTAGCAAATTAGTAATAGTCGTAGCACCCCTTCAGTCATAACTGATAATGGGAATGCACCCACTTAGACGATAGCCCTAAGCTGTCTTTTTACCTGGTGTTCCTGTCGGAGTGTTCTTTTCTCTTCTACTTGTTGTAAGAGCTTCTTTTCGCCCAATCTGAGGTGGCGACACAGGAAGCATCTCCACTTGGCGCGATCGGTAGCATCATCCTCCCAATTTACCGGATTTATGCCCAGTGCCTTCATGTCTCTCTTGCAGACATCTTTGATACCTCAGCTGATGTCGCCAGACTGTTCTTTTGCCGTCTGCCAGTTGCCCGTAGAACATATCTTTGGGGATGCGATCATCTTCCATGCGACGGACATCGCCAAACCAGTGCGCGACAGCACCTCGACACTTGTACTTCATGATCTTGCATATTAAAGTGGTCCTATTCTATATACCATACTTTTAAAATCATCATATGATCTTCTTCTTCTTCTTCCTCGTTCGCCCTGAAAAGGACGGTGGTTGCGTTGTGTCTGTTTACGCCTAAGCTGTGATATCTGCACCTTTCGGTCGACACATCCGACTTCTGCACGGCATTTTTTGGGACCGAGTTTGCCTTCCCACTGCGATCCGTACTCGCTCAGCCAGACTGCACTGCTGCAGACTGTTTCCAGGACCACCACGTGAGTAGTATGTAATGCGCAAAACGGTTAGTATTCCGGCGGAGCGCTGGCGGCGCGCTTTGGCGGGGCGTGACTTTTCATATAAGGAAAATGTGGTGGAGCGCTGTGGCGGGGCGTAACTTTTTATATAAGGAAAATGTGGCGGAGCGCTGTGGCGGGACGTGACTTTTTATATAAGGAAAATGTAGGGTGTGTGTTTTTTATATAGAGATATATTTAGATAATAGGAAGATATATACATATAATAGGAAGACTTTTAGACAACAAGAAGAGGATATATTTAGATAACAGGAAGACGATATATTTAGACAACAAGAAGAGGATATATTTAGACAATAGGAAGACGATATATTTAGACGATATATTTAGATAACAGGAAGACGATATATTTAGACAACAAGAAGAGGATATATTTAGATAACAAGAAGACGACATTTATATACATATAATAGAAAGATTTTTAGACAACAAGAAGACGATATATTTAGATAATAAAAAAAAGGTAAAGGAACCCGTTACACGCCCATTTAGGCATATTGGGAATATGGTGTTAGGCCCATATTATCTTGACCGTCGGCACACGAGGGGTGATGTGGTCGGCATCACGCCGGCAGCCTTAACCTTCCCAGAGTTGCTCTGGTACCCATTTGGGGCTGGGTCGACCCAGGAGCCGTTTGTGGCCTAAAAAATTCCCGCCTCATCTGGGGATCGAACCATAGACCACTGCGCTAGGAAGCCAGTGCACTAACCACTATGCTACCGCGGCTCCCATTTAGATAATAGGAAGACGATATATTTAGACAACAAGAAGATGATATATTTAGACAACAGTTATACGATATTTATATACATATAATAGGACGACTTTTAGACAATACTTAGACATATTTAGACATATATATTTTACAACAGTTATACGAACAGTTAGACATATATAGGTAACAAAAAGAATTTTAGTTAATATAGTTTATTTTTTCTCAAATAATATCGAGCTAAAGCACAAGTCTCAGTCGTTTGGTAGGTTTCTTCTGCTTCTTCGGTGGTGGACTAGAAACGTCGGCCAGGTTGTTGTCTGCGGTGGGAGCTGACGTACAAGGGTTAGGAAACCAACTCGGTTCTGGGGCTATTGGACAACTAGAGTTCATGTATTCCTCAAACGGGTTACTGGAGGAGGTAGTAGGCGTCTGCTTCTTCTTCGGTGGTAGATTAGAGATATCGGTCAGGTGGTTGTCTGTGGTGGGAGCTGACGTACAAGGCTAGGAAACCAACTTGGTTCTGGGGCTATTGGACTGCTGGAGTTGATGTAGTCGTCAAACGGATTACTGGTACAGGTAGTAGGCGTCTGCTTCTTTGATGGTAGATTAGAGATATCGGCCAGGTGGTTGTCTGTGGTGGGAGCTGACGTACAAGGGTTAGGAAATCAACTCGGTTATGGGGAAATCGGTTGGTAACAGCTGGAGTTGATGTAGTCGTCAAACATGTTACTGGTACAAGTAGGATAGGTATCCGGGCGTGGTGCCTGTAGTCGATCTAATTTGGCGAGGATTTCACCCTGTAACGTCAACAAATGTTCAAACTCAGATCGAGTTAACGTAATGCCGGTTTTGTTAGGAAACTTGAGGTAGGATTCACCAAAATATTTTCTCACGTGTAGTAAAGGTTGGCCTCGGTAAATACATACAGACGCGGCCTTCAGACCACTAGCCAAAGGTTTAAGCATTTCATCACAGCTCTTGATGTAGACCCAGCTGTTGGGAACAGTCATCTTCAATGAGGTGTAAGTATCTGTCGTTATCACGCCACTGCGTTAGTAAAGTATGAGTGTCTGGGTCTTCCGAGTGTCTGTTTATATGCAGGAATACCAGCTCAATCTGGTTTCTGAAACGTAGCCAATCTTGTGCTAGCCAGGGCGTGATTAGTTGAAATATTAATCGATCGTTGACGGGTTGTCAATGTGACCAGCCTTGATGTGTGCTGGCCAGGGCGTGATTAGTCGAACAACCAATCGATAGTTGACGCGGTTGCGTGCGGACATTGTAAGTGTATGACTCATAGACATATTGGCGTGAGGAAAAATCCGATAAAAAGGCGGGTAAAACGTTATAGAGGGAAAATACACACACACACACGTGTCTATTGATCTCTTCCTTTGTCTATGAACGAAAAAGCAGGCTTGTGGTTCGCTAGCCAGGGTCTGACTAATCGAATAACTAATCGATCGTTGGCGTGTTGTCTAGCCAAAAAGGGTAGTAGGACGCGCTGCATAGTGCCACCGCGAACTTTGATCAAGATGAAATAAATGGCGTAGAGGCCACAGACATTGGTAACTACATCTTTTACATGTCTAGCGTTGTAGTTAAAAGGTCGGGTAGAGTTATTTTATTCTTTTAAAATAAGATGAAATGTCCAGTTAAAACACAAGTCTCGGCCGCTTGGTAGGTTTCTTCTTCTTCGGTGGTAGATTAGAGACATCGGCCAGGTGGTTGTCTGTGGTGGGAGCTGACGTACAAGGGTTGGTGTTAGGAAACCAACTCGGTTCTGGGGATATCGATAGTTGATGGGTTTTCGATGTCAAAATTTATGTGTGTTGGGATTGAAAGTGTGTGACTCATGAACGTATTGGCGTGACGAAAAAGACAACAGCAAATATCCGATAAAATGGCGGGCAAAAGGTTTATAGAGGAAAATACACACAAAAAAGTTATATAGAGGAGAATGATTAGCTTCTTTTTATGACCATGTCGCTTGGTGGTGTGTTCTAGTCTGGTTGATGATGTTGTCGAGTCGCGCGGCGGTGAATATACCGCAAAATGGTTCTCCTTATTACCTCTAGGGTTAGGTCGACGACGTCCTCATGTGAGAGCACCCGTAGGAGGACGTCCTCTAGCTGCATATTTATCAGATCCTTGATAGATGTTGTCAATGACAGTACATAAAACCGATTCTCACGGAGGTAAATTAAGATGGAGTTTAGAATGGTCCGACGTCTAGGCATCTGCAAAAATGAAAAAAGAACAAAGTTACTAGAATAGGATATAGTTTAACAGGACAGATTTCCAAGTATTCTTTTTGCTGTAAAAAATATGACAGGGAATGTTAGTTGTTTTGGGTGAATGTAATTACATATTGATGTATACGGGGTAGATGTTTCTTAATTATTTTATATCACGACTAATAAAGATACTCAGGTCAATATCCATTTAATGGTATGTAAGATACCCCAGCACACAACCGTAGACTCCAACATGAAAAATAATGTCAAACGCTGGACAAGGTCAAATAGACAGTGTTATTGAACACAACCGTAGAGATATATATCACAGGTAGATTAGATTATGGGGAAACTAGACAAACCCTTAGTGTTGCAGTCTGTAACTGAAACAATAACGAGACTATTTTCCTTCGTTTTTTAATAAAGTTCAAAAACACACGTGTTTTCCTTTACCCTCCCTAGTTTTGGAACCGCATCGATCGTCGGCGTAAGACTTCGCACCAAGCTTTGCCCGACCCTGACGGTAATCTGGTTTGCGTTATGTTCGACGCATCTGCTCGTATTGTGCTACAAATAGGTTGTTGTATACGAGTTGTCGTTACTCTTGTTAAATACTATTCCTCTGTCTTTATTTTATTCCTATCATCGAGGACTTACAATCAATATTTATGCTCTATCTATGTCTAAAGCTAAATTAACAGAAGACAAGCTATTAATATTTTTTTAATATACAAATTTAAAATTATCTTTTGATAACAACAGTTAAAAGCTGACTAGGCCTACTACAAAACTAGCACACGTGAATTAAATTTAAGTTTGTTTGCGCGCGCGCTCACTCATGAAAAAGCGCAAATATCGGCTCCCATGGCGGCGACATGTCAGAAAAAATGCCCCCTTAAGTTACGAAAGTCACACCTGATTAGGTCAAAACACGACTCGTCTATAACAGATACTAGAGGCTGCTGTAGTCCTACTCGATGGTTACAAAGTGTAGGTAAATACCTACTAGCCTGTCGTAATTTTGTTTGTCCTAAGG
Organism: Oreohelix idahoensis; assembly: GCA_024509875.1. Taxonomy (NCBI): domain Eukaryota; kingdom Metazoa; phylum Mollusca; class Gastropoda; order Stylommatophora; family Oreohelicidae; genus Oreohelix; species Oreohelix idahoensis. The sequence goes on along the minus strand of JAMPIV010000706.1, from coordinate 230,073 downwards.
TCAAATATTTCTTTAAATATTTCTCACTGTTATATAGAAGTAAACTGGTGATGCAGTCGGTTATATCGTGGCTTTGGTCGTCGGTGTGCATTTCCCGAAACACACTGTATACATGCTTTGAAGACCAGTGTGTGACAACACATCGCCATTTGTCACTTTATCTTTCTTGTTTAACATAGATTGTGCATTTCTAACTTTAAAAAAAAAATTAGGCCACCTATGACTGGGTACAGAATACTTCATTATAGAGCGACGTGTCTAAAACGGTTTAGTCTCAGGTCCCTTTGACCTCTTACAAATTATTGAGGACCCAGAGAGCTTTTGTAGATAAGGGTTGTACCATGCGAATATGACAGTATCAAAGTAGGACTTCTAGTATAAGGAGCATAGTGTTCACCTCGCTGACCCCCCCAAATAGACCTTCCGCGCACCATATTTTGAGAATCAGCGTTCGCATGTCTTTCTTTATTCCGCTGATAATAGCGTTCAGCATCTTTCGGCCTACCAACAAGACATCCGACCCTGGTTAACTTTAAAGCGAGATATTCTAACAGCCCTTTAACTACAATCCTAGATATTTACAGTATGTTGGGACCAACGTATAAGGAATCAACATAATTTATTTCGTGTCCACATTACAACCAAGCTGTTGTATATTTCAAAACCAAAGAACAACCAGCGCTCACCCCCTTCTACGTGGAACCAACTTAAAACACATGGATAATCGATAAGATAGATTGGCTTGCCTGACAAGAAACCCTCGTTTGTCGTGTTAGCGCCCAGGTGAAACATGATAATTTTACTATCGACCCGGCGATATCCCAGTCTTGATTGCACACAACCTGAAAAACACGCAAGGCGCGTTGTCTGTTTGCGTTGTAATTAAGAAATAAATAAAATATTGTACAGACCACACAAGTGTCAAATATGATATAAATATGATATAAATATGATATAAATATGATATAAATATGATATAAATATGATATAAATATGATATATATATATATATATATATATATATATATATATATATATATATATATATATATATATATATATATATATTGTTTGTTGTAAAAAATACCTACCACGTTCTTACGCACTCTCTTTCTGGATATGAATGAAATGGGTGTGAAGACCGAAGTTCCCCAATGTTTGTGTCTCTACAACGAATTGGACATACGGTGTCATATAGGGCAGACAACTTGTTATTTCAGACATGGGTAGCCCCGATATCACCACCAGATAGTGAATATCATAGAAAAATGATAAAACTGCGATTGCTAAAACCCGATATTTGTACTTTAACAAGTTTTCATCGCAAAGTGAAAGGTTACACATCGTAATTATTTGTTCCATCGTTACCTCTGTAAAAGGAACATTCGACTCTACCCTGATAATGGCCACATAGATTTCTACATACGTTAACATTGTCGCCGGGTTCACTGTGAACGCTATTGTTTTTAGTATCTCTCGTTCTAGACTGATAAGTTGACTCACGGTACGCATGTCGCAATATAGAGCCAATAACTCGCGCGCCCTAAACACACCCCCTTCTTCAACCTTGCTAGCTATGAAGAGACATGTCAAATCGACAAACTGAAAATTTTCTCTGTTTAGTTGTTCTTTACTCCCGAAATGCTCTAAAAAAGCGATAGTTAACTGAAATGTTTGTTTCTGACAGTTATAAGTACTACAAACGGCTGATAGCCATTCTATCAAGATGAGTCTCGCTCTGTTACTAATGTCTCCCGGTATAAAAACAAACTTGGGGGGATCAGGTATTACTTCTAGCATCTCTTTTAACTCAGCTGACTTAAAACTTATGTTATGATATCCGACACTAAAGCTCGCTCTATTTTAAAAACTCACTTTTTTTCTAGAAGAAATATGTAAGCTCTGTTTGCTGTCGCGAGTCAACTAGACGGCTGTATTTATAGAGAGAGATAGACACAATAGTATCTTGTTGATTCATATTCGCATCTTTGTGGAGGGCACTGAGTCACAACCTTAATTAAGGTCAGCTACCATTAGATAATTGCACGCGAATTAGATATGTTGCTGGGGGAAATAATATGTGAAACAGCGCGATCTCTGTTTTATGTTAATGTCTCATCTTCACCGAGCCATCGTAAAAACACTATTAACTCTTTTCTGACCTCGCCAACAACTGAAAACTAGTAAAGAAGCTTCGTTTTTGTGACAATGTACAAGCAGGTGAGGACACAAGGTGAACGCAATTATATAATAACAGTTTGGGGCAAATTAAGACTATGGGTTATGCGCGTGCGGATCACTTCGTGCCAAACAAAACATTATCTGTGTTATATACTGATATACACGCACAGACCCCGCCGCTCTATCAAAACTGGGATCTATACCTAACAGTGATAGATTACACTTACACACACAGTTATTTTATATCTAAGACCCTACACAACGTGAGAACCCCTGTTTTCAATAACATGAGACTCCCTGTTTTCAACAACATGAGATCTACTGGAAAATGTTAAAAAAAAACATAAACGCAATGTTTAAAAAAACCACCCAATATGAGAACCACTCGTTACTCAGTCACAAGACTAACATTCACAACAAATATAATCGGCTGTTTAGCACATTTCTTTTAGTTATCATATATATATATATACACATTAAAGATTGTTCTAATAAAAAAAGTGTTAAGTTCTGCATCTTCTTCTTCTTCGATCCTTACCACCGACCGTCAAAGCAGTCAGTGGCCATCACGCCTAGTGGCGTCTTGTAGGGCAACAACAAATTGATTCCACTTTGCACGGTCGGTGGCCATCCTTCGTACAGTGCCCCAACTCTGGTTCATTCTTTGCATCTCAGCCTCCACAGTCCTCCGCCAAGTTGTTTTTGGTCGGCCTCTCTTTCGCTTTCCTTCAGGGGTCCAAAGCATAGCTAAGTTCTGCATACATCACAAAATTTGACTATATTTTCACATACTATCACACTGTCTCAAATATGTAGTTTGCTAATATATATTTTCACATATAAAACTACCAATGTCACGGGAACCTTCTTAACTAAAATAGCGCAGTATTATTTTTACAAACTTGACCTGGGTGCTGACTCACAAAGAACTCTTGTTTTTATGTTCACTGGTAACACAATGGTATCAAATTAATTATTCACGATAAACTGACCGCAATTAAAGTTCGTGTAATGAAATAGCGAAATTACATATCGATTCCACTGTTTGCGCATTGTAACAAAGCCACGTGAAGGTATCGCCCGGAACAATTTGTGCACGTGCGCGCGCAGGTGAGAGACAACCCTTTGTCTGCTATAACCAAGGAATTGTTTTAGTCCTGTGTCATTCATCCAACAGCGCTAGACGAACAAAGACCTCTCAGATTAGTCCTTTTGAAGAGCAGTCTTCTGAAATACCAAGCCGTTGAAACTAAAAAAAAAGACAACTGAAAAATCATCCGTTGAAAGTTTATATGGTATGTATCTCTGTGTTTTTGTGTTAAATATAAGTATCTCTGATATTTCTATGTTTAACAAATATATTTATATAGCTGTTTTCGTTAGGATACATACCCTAAATAACTTTAAAAAAATATCTGGTTTGGTTGTTTTTCGGTACTCTGTGTTAGGATGTTAATCTTTTTTACCTTCTTTGTTTTAACAAAGATATTTTTTTATGTGTTTTGTTTCCGTGTTCAGAGTTCTACGCCAAGCTAGTATTTCTAAATATAATCATAGCAGAGACTCTGGAAAAATATTGTTTTATCTGTGCGTGTTTTGTTAAGGTGTTAAATTCTTACATGTGTGTATGGTTTAGCTAAGTTAAGACTTATCCGACTTATTTTTTATGTACTAGGAAAAAAGACTTGGTTCTGAACAATTTCCTTACTTTATCACATATAACATGGTAAAAACCACACCTTACTGTTTTGTCATTGTTCGAGACACATTTAGCTACATTGGAAAATAACATATTTTTGGATTTTAAAAACAATACTGAACTACACATGGAAACATTCCTCGTGAACAGGCTGGATTTTAAATTAATATTATACTTGCTCTGGACTCAGACAAAAGGTGTAAACTACTTTCTGAACTACAAGTCTAAACTTATAGACTAATTGTCTGTTTCATATACTTGATCGGGGTGTAGTAACTTGAGAACTTTACGCGTTTATCAAAAAGGAGCGCGTTTGTATAAAGCATAACTCTGGTATCGTGTTTGTTAACATTTTGCCTGGTGTCATACCACAAAGAAAAAATATAACAACTAACATGTTAAAAAATACATAATATAAAATGTTATTTTTAAACAAAAAAGGCGTGCAGATTTTATTTCTATCTATACTTTTAACAAACTCGGTATTTGTTTGTATCTATTATCGTTAGGAAACCTAAATTATTTTATTTTTTCTATAAAACATATGTATCTTTATATGGCTGTTTTGTCACTAGGAAAAGTATTTTTAAACGACAGCGCGACTCGTTGTTTCAGACAAAGCGGTTGTTCATTGTTTGAGACAAGGCAAACATGATAACTCAGTGGTACACCGAATGTTCTGGCAAAATCATAATTACATCTTGTCCCCACCAACATTTAATTACATCAGTTCCCTGCTATAAAAACGAAAACAAAAGAAAATCAATTTCGCGTTTTTATGAGTGGTGTTTTCCGATGATCGTGATTGCTTTGATCACCGAACACGCGGTCTCGCATCTGCGCGTGAGCCAAATGACGTTTGAATAATTAATATTCTCTTCTCGTAACATAAAAACAACTGTGTGCGTTTATCAATACGAGTCATCACTTATCGCTGTCTGGGATTTTTGAAAATAATTTAGGTGGAAGTAGACAAAGGTGGAATTTTGCAGCGCGCGTGGAGGATGTCTGATACGTTAAAGAACAACATCTCTTTCACACAGACTAAAAAAAAAACACTGGTTATAAGTCTTGTGTATACCTATATGTCTATAAGTCTGTGTTTTATTTCTATTCTCTCTCTCTCTCTTTCTCTCTCTCTCTCTCTCTCTCTCTCTCTCTCTTTATCTCTCTCTCTTTATCACTTTTTTCTTTCTCTCTCACTCTCTCTCTCTCTCTCTCTCTCTCTCTCTCTCTCTCTCTCTCTCTCTCTCTCTCTCTCTCAGATTGTCTGTGTTTTATTTAAATGCTTGTTACATATATATATATATATATATATATATATATATATATATATATATATATATATATATATATATATATTCTTCTTCTTTGATCCTTAGCCGCCGACCGTCAAAGCAGTCAGTGGCCATCACGCCTAGTGGCGTCTTGTAGGGCAACAACAAATTTATTCCACTTTGCTCGGTCAGTGGCCATCCTTCGTACAGTGCCCCAACTCTGGTTCATTCTTTGCATCTCAGCCTCCACAGTCCTCCGCCAGGTTGTACTTGGTCGGCCTCTTTTTCGTTTTCCTTCAGGGGTCCAAAGCATAGCTGTTCTTGTGATGGCATCAGGGTCTCTTCTGAGGACATGACCAACCCAGTTCCAGCGTCTGCCAGCTATGATGGTGTGCATGTCCTCTTGCTTATATATATATATATATATATATATATATATATATATATATCTATATACATATATATATATATATATATATATATATATATATATATATATATATATATATATATATATATATATATAATTTTGTGTGTGAATAACTTCTTTTTGTTCCTGTTCTTTTCATCAGATGGAGTTACCTCAAAACAAGAGCTGTGGCTACACCTGCGTGCAATGCAGTCGATCGTTTACCAGGAATCATAATCTAATGCGCCATTATGAGACAGTGCATGCGGAGCAGAGACACGCCTGCCGTGTCTGTCCTCTAGTCTTTTCAAGTCCTGAAGCATTACAACGACACATAGAAAGTGAGCATGGGCCCAGTGCACAACATATAGATACCCCAGTAGGGGCCACTACACAAGCAGACACAATGGTACAAAACACATCAGTGAGGCACAGCCTCATGTGTGTCTGATGTGGGAAAACTTTCGCCCGCCGTGACAATCTTTCAAGACACATCAAATCAGTGCATTCTACGACTCTACTAGCATGTGAGTTCTGCGGTAAAAAAATTACCCGTGCTGATAGTTTACGGGTTCACAGAAACTACCAACATCAGACTACCTCTACACAGAGGCCATCACAGACGCCAACACCCTCAGTTACAACACAGAATCCAGTAGCAACAGCAGAGTCATCAAGATAGGTGCACCAACCATCATCATCTGGTATCACAGATGCCACAACAACAACCTCGAGAATGCCAGCAGCGCACCAACAGACACTAACAGCCGGTGCCACGACAGACTCATCATCATCAACATCAAAGAAACCGTAGACAGCATCATCATCAGCGCCATCTTCAACAAGTCCCATCCCATCTCACCCACCAAAAACAGGCCAGACCAAGAAAAGAACAATGACCAGTACCCACCAAACCCATATAAAAAACCCCGTCTGTCTTCTGAGGAAGACAGCTTACATGACTTACCGGATGACATCAGACAAATCTATACTGAAAATTGGCAAGCCATCAAGACACATGCAAACAAACACAAATGCCTGTCTACATTCACTTTCTTCCACAATAACCAAAGAATTGAATGGCTCTCTCTTTTGCTCCCTGTATTTACACAACAGACAAAACGATTCAAGATAAACTACAGTCATCATTCCGTTTTACGCCACAGAGAAACTCGCGACCTTTTTTCTTTCACGCCTCTCATAATAACGCTAATGTTTTAGAACAACCTCACTTAGTCAACAACATTACAGATTTCAAAGCTTTTGTTTCAAACTTACACGACAGCGATATTCTCACACAAGCACAGTTAAACAGACCAAACACAAAATATTATGTTGAAGCAATCCCAGCCACATCTTTCTATATATATCACATCCAAGATTATCCAATTGGTTGCTTATTACAAGACATCCCCTCCTTCATCACCGACAATCACCACATCCATACATTACAACACGATTCAAACGCCAAACTTTACAGTGATAACTTTTGCTTTTTTAGGTGTTTAGCCGTTTTTAGGGGTGGTGCCGTTACAGATGTTAGAAAACCCACGCGCCGGCTCGTAGAACAGTGGCAGTCACAGCAGGGACTAACGTCCCTCATCGATTTCCCCGGGGTTAGTTTAATTGATATTCCAGCCTTACAAAAATGTTTTAATATAAATATTGACGTTTTCGAATTTGACGACGCGGAAAACCTGACCCCCAAGTTTAGAGGTAGCGATAGTTATAAAGAAACGTTGCGGCTTTTAATGTTTAAAAATCATTTTATGTATATTGATAGGGCCAGTCATTCTTTTTCGTGCCCGAAATGCGGTAAATTATGGAAGAGTTTTAGGGACATGGAGCGCCATGAAAAGGCCTGTGCCGTGCGTAAACGCAAGGATATATTTAAGGGTGGTGTCTATACCCCACCAGAGACCATTTGGGAAGCGCTCAATGAGCTGGGAATAGATGTCGATACAAAATTCGTCTTTCCCTACCGGGCCACGTTTGACTACGAGTGTTATTTTGATAACAGTCTAGTGCCCAGTAGTAACGCCACTACATACACAGCTAGACACGTCCCCCTGCCTTGCTCGGTGGCTTCTAACGTCCCCGGTTTTGAGGAACCCGTGTGTTTTTTCACAACGGGTGACCCCCAAGACTTGGTGAACAGAATGCTCGATCATCTGACCCAAATTTCCGAGGCCGCTTACGAGATTTTGCGTGCGTATTTTGACGACGTATACACACAACTCGAGGCTTTAGAGAAGATCGGTAATTCAGAAGGGCTCCTTGATAGACTAGATAATTATTTGCAGGAGCTACCAGTGCTAGGATTCAATTCGGGAAAATACGATGTCAACGTTATCAAACCCTATCTAATCAAATATTTCATGGGTGAAGACTTTAAATTTTTAGTCAAGCGAAATAATAATTTTATGTGTATTGCCACTCTCGAGTTAAAGTTTTTAGATACAGTTGACATTCAAAAATCCGGCAACCTCCGGACCTGAGGAGTGCCGGATTGTTGAAAATGCCGGATTTTTTATGGTTATATATGCTGTATATATTTAACAGAAAATGACTACCTGTACAGTCCTTTAGAGAAAGAAAATTAAAACGATGTTTACGTTTTACACTATTTCTTTTATTTGCTGAATCCATAATGGGGCTATACAGCAGCAAATAAATGATAAAATGAGAAGGAATGAGCAGGAATGCCTGTTAACACGTGCAAGCAAGACCTAACAGCTGCATCAAAACATAAATGGCTCCAGAAAAAAGTGGCGCGCCAACGCGGTAAATTAAAAAATGCGCTCCGAAATCCATGCCGGAAATCTGAAGGAACCGGATTATCGATGGCCGGATTTTTGAATGTCAACTGTATAATCAATTACTTAGCCCCCGGTTTTAGCTATAGCAAGTATCTCGCGGCGTATAACGTTAAAGAAACTAAAGGATATTTTTGTTACGAGTACATAACAGATTTAGCAAAATTAGACGAAACGGCGTTACCACCCCACTCGACATTTTTTTCTGCCCTTAAAAACACTAATATTTCCGTCGACGAGTACGCCGAATGTCAGAAGGTGTGGGCCAATAACCACATGACCACGTTGCGTGACTTTCTCACATGGTACAATAACAAAGACGTGGTCCCCTTCTTAGCGGCGTTAGAACAACAAGTTAGTCTTTACGCGGACCTAGGCGTATATATGTTTAAAGACGCGATTTCCGTGCCCGGTGTCACGTTAAAATATCTCTTCAAAACCCTCCCATCAAACGTCTATTTTTCGTTATGCTACGAGCGGGATGCAGATTTGCACGAGACGTTGCGCCAAAACATAGTCGGGGGACCTTCCATTATATTTCATAGGCTCCACGAACAAGGCAAAACGTACATTAGAGGGGAGAAGATTGTGCGATGCATTAAAGGTTTTGATGCCAACGCCCTTTATTTGTGGGCGCTAATGCAGAAAATGCCCACTGACTTTCCCGTTAGACGATACAGGGAGGATGGTTTCAAGCACCACAAACTCCATAAATATACCGTGCCGTGCCGCGACTGGTTGAGTTGGGTCTCGCACACGAATAAAGTGGTTTTGAAAACCCAGTTTAACGGTCGTGAGATGTCGTTGGGTTATAGGTACATTAGGGTAGACGGTTGGGACAAATACTCTCGTACCGTCTACCAGTTTCACAGTTGTCTGTTCCACGGCCACCCTGACTGCCCACTAACCACCGGTCGTGACGTTAACCCAGTCAACAAAAAACCTTTGAGTGAATTGTACGCAAAGACGCTCGAAATTGGTGATTATTTGAAGAACGAGTGCGACGTCAAATTGGTAGAAATGTAGGAATGCGAGTGGCGGGAGTTGAAGAAAACCGAGCCATCAATCGGTCGTTTTCTGAGCGCCATCTTCCCGACCGTGAAACCCTCGTACACCAAATGTCGGTACCCATTAACAGAAGACAATATTCTCGCCTCTGTGTTAGACGAGACCTTGTTTGGCCTAGTCGAGTGTGACATTCATGTCCCTGACTCCCTAAAAGAACATTTCTCGGAAATGACGCCCATTTTTTAGAACGTTGACGTCACGAGAGATGATATTGGACCTTTCATGCGGGAATACGCCGAGAAACACAAGCTCCTGACTACCCCCAGACGGACGTTGATCGGGAGTTATGTGGGCAAAAAGATTTTGTTGGCGACACCTTTGCTTCGATGGTACCTGAACAAAGGTTTAAAAGTCACCTGTATTTACCAGGTAATTGAATATGCACCTGAAACGTGTTTTAAACAGTTTGGGGACACTGTTTCGAACGCGCGTCGACAAGGTGATACAGATCCTGCCTACGCGATAACTAGCGAGACCATGAAATTGCTAGGTAACGCCGTCTATGGTAAAACATTGACCAATAAGGCGAAGCATGTAGAGGTTTCGTACACGACGGGAGAGGGTACGTCTAAACTAATAAACTCCCCCCGCTTTAGGAAAATGACGTTAGTGACGGACGACATTTTCGAAGTAGAAAGATTTAAAAAGAGAATTAGTTGGGACCTGCCCGTGAAGTTACGTTTTTTCGTGGACCAATACGCTAAATTGAGAATGTTAGAGTTTTATTACGACTGTCTAGATAAATTTGTAGATAGGTCAGACTTTCAGTTGTGTGAGACAGACACCGACAGTCTTTACTTGGCCCTTAGTTCAGACAACTTAGCGGACGTTGTTAAGCCCGCTATGCGACGCGAATTTTATAGTACCTACCACCAGTGGTTCCCCGCGGAAGTATGCCCCGAACATAGAGCCGTTTTCGTCGCTAGCGAGGGTAACACGCGCGCCGTTTGTCAGAAATGTCGCGAACAAATATTATTCGACAAACGGACACCGGGCCTTTTTAAATTAGAATACGAAGGCAGCGGGATGATTTCGCTGTGCAGCAAGACTTATCACTGTTTTGGGGACTACGATAAAACCACCACAAAAGGACTCAGCAAACACCACAACAAAATCGACAAAAATACATTCTCAGAAGTACTCAACACACAACAAGCACAGGACGGGAAAAATGTTGGGTTCCGAGCACACAAATCATCCATCTACACATACGAACCACACCGCAACGCCCTGTCTTACTTTTACATTAAACGACAGGTCCATCCCGACAACGTCACCACATCACCCCTCAACATCTAAACTCTCTGTCTTCCACTATGTACACCCACAGGTACCTACAGGTATACACAATACAACACAAATACAATACAACCTCTAAACTATCTGTACACACACACTTAGTTACATACACACACCCAACACACAACACGCTCCTCTCTATTCTTACGACGTGACGACACCCCTCAAAGTCTGGCCTGCAGCTGTACCCCGGTGCTATATTATATTTTATTTCTTACAATCTGTGATAATGTTACCATATACACACCTCCCATCTTCCAATATATATATATATATATGTATATAACAAAGTACTGTACATGTGTGATCCTGTGTGTTATTTCTCAATTGTACAACGATAATATATACTCATGTAATGTTGAAAAAATACTATATATATATATATATATATATATATATATATATATATATATATATATATATATATATATATATATATATATATATATATATGCTCCTATATTTTTGTTACCGTATATGCTCCTATATGTTTTGTTACTACAAAACAGTATTGAATATAAAATAAAATATATTAACTAAATTCTTTGTTACCTATATAAATAACTGTTGTCTACCTATTGTAAAATATATATGTATATAAATATCGTATAACTGTTGTAAATATATATCGTCTTCTTCTTGTAAAATATATATCGTCTAAATATATCGTCTTCTTGTTGTCTAAATAAACAACACCATTATCGAACTAATATCTCTATATAAAAGTCATGCACCTCCTGCGCGCCTCCTGAATGCGCTTATATAAAAGTCACGCCCCGCCACAGCGCTCCGCCACATTTTCCTTATATAAAAAGTCACGCCCCGCCACAGCGCTCCGCCGAAATGCTCACTAAAAGGTACATTATATACTACTCACGTGGAGGTGGAGTACGGTCTTGACCAGCTCTGGTTCGCTGATCCTGATGCAAGCAGTCAAGCTATGGGTCGATTGACTGCATTCACTATTGCTGCATCTTGGGGTCCCATCATATGATCTAACATAGATACCGTAGTCTGAAGGTATTGAGCATTTTTTTCTTGATTGACATAGGTCGTACATGTCTAGATTCCACATGAAAGAGTACTGTGACGCGGCATCATATACCACTGCTTTAAATATGTTTGTGATAAGTTTGTATCATGTAAACTTCTGAAGGTATTAAAGCTTACAACTGTACCAAGACTTCTGAGACAGCATTTACAAGGTATATTCGGAAGAATTGAATTCTTGTGTAGACTGAATGGAAGGTTTAAGAATAGACGTTAATAAATAAAACGATATGTCTTAGATTATGAAAACTTCCCAAAGATACTCTGAAGATAACAAAGGTGTGGTATTATAACAGTTTATTAACGGTAAATGAATACAGCACAACCACAAATATAAAGGACAAAAATATATTCATCTGTTTTATCCTAACAACCCCGCATAGTTAGTTACCTGGGGTCCCTGAGGCGACATAGCAAGAATAGGCTAACTGCACATTCAGGTTTATTGTACACGGCGACTAATGTCAGGTTGTGCTTCAGGCTGGCAACCTTATCATGTAAAACACTGTCACAGATAGCACCACTGTAAGAACATGTGAGTTTTAGCTACAATGTTCCCACAAAGATGACCAGCTGTAGTTGTTGCTCCATGCTACACAAGAAGCGGGAAGGAAATTGATGATGAGAATTATCACAAGAACGTGTACCATTTCTAAAATAAAACATAAATGTTTTAAATTTGTGTCAACTTTTAAACTGATTTCTTTCAGAACACATTTGACCCACGATTGAACTGTAGCTACAGAGACGTCATACTTCCGTATTACAGGTTTAAACAAGAACTCGTATCAATAACGCCTTATATCGCTATCTTCTACGACGTTGTCACAGACTCTGAGAGCGAAAGTTTAATTAATTTATCGACACCGATGGTAAGTTATTTGAAAGTTTCTTCAACTGTTTGTGTAAGTCTGTCTCCAACAGTTTAGTCTTGGTAGTGATGTCGTTAGACAGGCAAGCAGCATTACAGAACGAAAATTCATGTGTCATGTAATAGACCAACTATTAAGTACTGACTCTGAAGCATCGAATCTTCAAGAACTGATATGGATCTACTGTCCTGGTCATGCAGGGGTACGCGGCAATGAAAGAGCTGACTAGCTTCAAGAGCACCCATAGTAGATGCATAGGACATGCATAAGAGAGAAATACTGAAGGCAATTCATAATCGCCTATTATAGAATGACACTGCAATCGATGAATCATCAAGGCTAAGACTGTTGGAATTTGGCATCAAACGTAAGACCAGCAGGGATGGACGTATGAGAGGACGCATCCGGTGTGTATACAACCAATGCGCAACAGGAACAATTATCATTCATACACTTCGACATTTGCTGCGGGAGACTGAGCACCTATTGGTTTGCCCGGAGTGCAATGACGTCGATTCTGATTAACAATAACAATAACAACAACGGACGGACGCCGAAGAATATTTAAAAAAAACAACCTGTTTTATCTCTTAAAATGTTTAAATAACAATTAAAACTGCATTGTATTGTAGTTTAACGTATAAACTATTTTAATGATTACATTTATTTCACTTCCTAATTATACTTTAAAAAAAATCAATTATTTAATGTCTATATTATTCATGCTTTTAAAAACACTGCACTCAGCACCCACCTATAATTTAACATGACTGAAAAAAAAATTACTACCATCAGATTTTAGAAACGCAAGTCTTTTATTTGTGAGCAGAATCTTGCAGTAAAATCTGACGGAAAATTGCAGAGTGAATAAACTAAGTGTCATTAAACTAAGTCTTGTAAACGTACAATAAGGTGCGGCATGGAAAGGAGGAGGAGGTACCATCACGAGCCCTCGTTCCACCCAGACGAATTCCCAGGGCTGGCTCTGAACATAAGGAAGCTGCTGCAGCTAATCTCTACAATGCTTAGAAATAAACAAAGTAGTTTAACTCTACATTACTCAGAAAAAAAACAAAGTAGTATACCTCTACACTGCTCAGAAAAAAAACACAGTAGTTTAACTCTACATTGCTCAGAGAGAAACAAAGTAGTATAACTCTACACTACTCAGAAAAAAACAACAAAGTAGTATAACTCTACACTATTTAGAAAAAACAAAGTAGTTTAACTCTACACTACTCAGAAAAAAAACAAAGTAGTTGAACTCTACATTTCTCAGAGAGAAACAAAGCAGTATAACTCTACACTGCTCAGAAAAAAACAAAGCAGTATAACTCTGCACTGCTCAGAAAAAAACAAAGTAGTATAACTCTACACTGCTCAGAAAAAACAAAGCAGTATAACTCTACACTGCTCCGAAAGAAACAAAGCAGTATAACTCTACACTGCCCAGAAAGAAACAAAGCAGTATAACTCTACACTGCTCAGAAAGAAACAAAGTAGTATAACTCTACACTACTCAGAAAGAAAAAAGTAGTATAACTCTACACTGCTCAGAAAGAAACAAAGCAGTATAACTCTACACTACTCAGAAAGAAACAAAGCAGTATAACTCTACACTACTCAAAAAGAAAAAAGTAGTATAACTCTACACTACTCAGAAAGAAACAAAGCAGTATAACTCTACACTGCTCAGAAAGAAACAAAGCAGTATAACTCTACACTACTCAGAAAGAAAAAAGTAGTATAACTCTACACTACTGAGAAAGAAACAAAGCAGTATAACTCTACACTACTCAGAAAGAAAAAAGTAGTATAACTCTACACTACTCAGAAAGAAACAAAGCAGCATAACTCTACACTGCTCTGAAAGAAACAAAGCAGTATAACTCTACACTACTCAGAAAGAAACAAAGCAGTATAACTCTACACTACTCAGAAAAAAACAAAGCAGTATAACTCTACACTGCTCAGAAAGAAACAAAGCAGTATAACTCTACACTACTCAGAAAGAAACAAAGCAGTATAACTCTACACTACTCAGAAAGAAACAAAGCAGTATAACTCTACACTACTCAGAAAGAAACAAAGCAGTATAACTCTACACTGCTCAGAAAGAAACAAAGCAGTATAACTCTACACTACTCAGAAAGAAAAAAGTAGTATAACTCTACACTACTGAGAAAGAAACAAAGCAGTATAACTCTACACTACTCAGAAAGAAAAAAGTAGTATAACTCTACACTACTCAGAAAGAAACAAAGCAGCATAACTCTACACTGCTCTGAAAGAAACAAAGCAGTATAACTCTACACTACTCAGAAAGAAACAAAGCAGTATAACTCTACACTACTCAGAAAAAAACAAAGCAGTATAACTCTACACTACTCAGAAAGAAACAAAGCAGTATAATTCTATACTACTCAGAAAGAAACAAAGCGGTATAACTCTACACTACTCAGTAAGAAACAAAGCAGTATAACTCTACACTGCTCAGAAAGAAACAAAGCAGTATAACTCTACACTGCTCAGAAAGAAACAAAGCAGTATAACCCTACACTGCTCAGAAAGAAACAAAGCAGTATAACTCTACACTACTCAGAAAGAAACAAAGCAGTATAACTCTACACTGCTAAGAAAGAAACAAAGCAGTATAACTCTACACTGCTAAGAAAGAAACAAAGCAGTATAACTCTACGCTGCTAAGAAAGAAACAAAGCAATATAACTCTACACTACTCAGAAAGAAACAAAGCAGTATAACCCTACACTGCTAAGAAAGAAACAAAGCAGTATAACTCTACACTGCTAAGAAAGAAACAAAGCAGTATAACTCTACACTACTCAGAAAGAAACAAAGCAGTATAACCCTACACTGCTAAGAAAGAAACAAAGCAGTATAACTCTACACTGCTCAGAAAGAAACAAAGCAGTATAACTCTACACTGCTCAGAAAGAAACAAAGCAGTATAACTCTACACTACTCAGAAAGAAACAAAGCAGTATAACTCTACACTACTCAGAAAGAAACAAAGCAGTATAACTCTACACTACTCAGAAAGAAACAAAGCAGTATAACTCTACACTACTCAGAAAGAAACAAAGCAGTATAACTCTACACTACTCAGAAAGAAACAAAGCAGTATAACTCTACACTGCTCAGAAAGAAACAAAGCAGTATAACTCTACACTACTCAGAAAGAAACAAAGCAGTATAACTCTACACTACTCAGAAAGAAACAAAGCAGTATAACTCTACACTGCTCAGAAAGAAACAAAGCAGTATAACTCTACACTGCTCAGAAAGAAACAAAGCAGTATAACTCTACACTGCTCAGAAAGAAACAAAGCAGTATAACTCTACACTACTCAGAAAGAAACAAAGCAGTATAACTCTACACTGCTCAGAAAGAAACAAAGCAGTATAACTCTACACTACTCAGAAAGAAACAAAGCAGTATAACTCTACACTGCTAAGAAAGAAACAAAGCAGTATAACTCTACACTACTCAGAAAGAAACAAAGCAGTATAACCCTACACTGCTAAGAAAGAAACAAAGCAGTATAACTCTACACTGCTCAGAAAGAAACAAAGCAGTATAACTCTACACTGCTCAGAAAAAAACAAAGCAGTATAACTCTACACTACTCAGAAAGAAACAAAGCAGTATAACTCTACACTGCTCAGAACGAAACAAAGCAGTATAACTCTACACTACTCAGAAAGAAACAAAGCAGTATAACCCTACACTGCTAAGAAAGAAACAAAGCAGTATAACTCTACACTGCTCAGAAAGAAACAAAGCAGTATAACCCTACACTGCTAAGAAAGAAACAAAGCAGTATAACTCTACACTACTCAGAAAGAAACAAAGCAGTATAACTCTACACTACTCAGAAAGAAACAAAGCAGTATAACTCTACACTACTCAGAAAGAAACAAAGCAGTATAACCCTACACTGCTAAGAAAGAAACAAAGCAGTATAACTCTACACTGCTAAGAAAGAAACAAAGCAGTATAACTCTACACTGCTCAGAAAGAAACAAAGCAGTATAACTCTACACTGCTAAGAAAGAAACAAAGCAGTAAAACTCTACACTGCTCAGAAAGAAACAAAGCAGTATAACTCTACACTACTCAGAAAGAAACAAAGCAGTATAACTCTACATTGCTCAGAAAGATACAAAGCAGCATAACTCTACACTGCTAAGAAAGAAACAAAGCAGTATAACTCTACACTACTCAGAAAGAAACAAAGCAGTATAATACTACACTACTTTTTAAAAATGTTTTATTTATTTATTTATTTTTTTATTTTTTTTTTAAATTTTTATTTATTTATTATTATTATTATTATTTTTAAATTTTATTTATTTTTTAAAATTTAGATCTATTTATTTAAATTTTTTAAATTTTTTTATTTATTTATTTTTTAAAATCGCTTTACACTCACTTTATATATTTTAATTTTTTAAATTTTATTGTTTTTTTTCCTCACTCTTATCCGGTCCTTATTTTCATTATTTCTTATTTTTTTGTTTTTAATGTACTATCGACTTCCGCTTTCCGGTTTAGTGGCAGCCATCTTGCTTCTGTGACTGGACATGTGACTGGACATAAGGGAGTTTGTAACGGGCTGTTTTTCGTAGAAGGTTCATACTGGATACCATAAATGTAACGGACTATTTTTGACCACCATAGATGTAAACAGTCAGGAATGGTCTGTGTTCGTCCAAGCGTACCAGGTGTCCGTGACCCAAATAGGACAGGCTCAGTTTAAACACTTAAATGTAGAGTTGAATGTTGAAGAATGTCCAGTATCAATGTTGGAAACGATTCTAAGCCACACAGGTGGGCATAATTATATACAGGCCCTGGTTGGCCGCAACAATGCTGGCATTCGTTTGGATGACTTGAAAGTGTTGAGGTGTTGTATAATATAGAGTGTGAGTAGACCCCAATGAATGCGAATGCGTGTATGAAAGTTCGTGGAAGACAATCCTTCTAAATGACATCACACTTGTAGATATACATGTAGAAATTCATATAGTTCTTGGAACACCTCTGACGTTTGCTTGACTTTAATACATCACAATGACAGGTACGCCGACATCAACATAAAATAGTCATTGACAATTCAGGACATAGCATGTATGAATACAGTTCATCAGCAAGCTGTGCATATATATATATTAAAGCTGATCTCGTACAATTCCACCTTCGTCAGCTAGAGCAAAGTACAGCAAATACGTGAGTTTATACAACTCCTTTCTGACATCAGTAAGTCAGATATATGTATGGGTCTACAGCAGGCCGCACAATATGGCGGGCTTATAGATATGATGGCCTCTGTGATATCTCTATAACAAACAGGGTGAGTCAAACCTTGTTAAATGGCATCACCGCAGATAGCGGGATACAGCACCTGTAAAGTTCTTTGGGCATACAGCATCCCAATGCATATAATATTTTAATACTTCGTGAGCCTCCTCTCAAGTATACTTAGGTAGACTCTTTCCCGCCCAGGGAAAAGTCATTAGCTGGCTACAAAACGAGTCATATAAGATTCTGAACAAACAAGGGAAACAGTTTTAAGAGCAAATTACCTTACTGTCACTTCAGAATAAATATCACAACACTCACTCGCCTCCTAGGCGTATCAGAATATAACATTTGGAACAATCTCAAACCATCTTGGTCGAATACACACAGATGACTTTCCCAAAATCGTCTTGACCCTTTTCAAAGACTACAGCTCGACTCCTTAACACAGGATGTCTTAAATCGCCCAGATTCTTCGCGCATACGTCGAGACGCTAGACCCTTGAGCTAAACTCAGCTGGGTGAACATGTCAGGAAAAGCTGACATCGATTCTAAAATTAGACACTGGGTTAACAGCCAAGTGGGACAACCACCACTGTCAACTACAATCCCAGAAAAACATGAGTACCTCCCCTTTGATCAAGAAACTATTAAATTAACGTCTCCAAAATTAAATAGGTACATTTTAACATACTATAGACTCAGCAAACTGACCGCAACAGAGCTGTTTTTCTCTCATTTTTATAGTTTCATGTTCTCTACTTAATTATCATTTTCTTTCTTTCCCTCCTGTCTCTTGTTTTCTGTCCCTGACGAAGGCCTTGTGGCCGCAACGTAGGTTTTTCTTGTCCTTTCTGCTTGTAAGACGTATTACTTCTTCTTCTTCTTCTTCTTCTTTGATCCACTGTCACTGAGCGTCAGCTCTTGGTGACCTTGATGCCATTATTTGGTACTGCGCAGTTCGTATAAGCTGTTCTGAGCTGCCATACAGTGTATTGTCTATGGATGGGTTGTGTGGTAGCAGTTGTTGTCTCAGTCCCTGAAGTGCAGGGCATTGTAGTAGGTGGTGTTCTACTGTCTCCAACGGGTTAGGGCAGTGTCTACATTTTGCTATATTTTGTGAACTTAGTCTGTTTCTGTGGCCATTTAGTGTAGAGTGGCCTGTTCTCAATCTGAAGATTTTGGTTTGGTACCTTCGTTCGATATCGTTCATAGCATCTTTCTTATTTGGGGCTGTTTGGTGAATGAAGAGTCTTCTTCCTGTTTTAGCCTGTGCCCATGTGTTCAGCCAAACTTCTTTACAGTTGTTTTTGACTATTTGTTTAACTGTTAACATACTCAGTGGGTGATCAATCTGTGGCATTTTTGCTCCCTTCTTTGCCAGTCTATCAGCAACTTCATTTAATGTGATGTTTATGTGGCCAGGTATCCATTGCATGTATATTTCTGTTCCGTACAAGTTCATAATTTTTGTGGCATGTTTCTTGAACCTTCTGGATAGTACTGATCGAGTTGGTTTTCCAGTTTCCTATTGCCAAGAGGGCAGCCTGCGAGTCTGAGAACACCACAACATCATTTGGTTCCATTTCGTCTGATTCAAAGAGTTCAAAAATTCTAGTTAGGGTTTTCTGGATGGCGACTACTTCGGCTTCGTAGTTTGTGCACCAGATACCACAGGGACCTGCAATTTTGACGGGTTCTTCAGTACTGGGTGGGATGATTATGGCCCCGTATCCAGCATTTATTACTGCTTTGAAAGCTGACCCGTCTGTATAGGCATGGATAATGTCTTCATCGTACTGACAGATGGTTTCCATAGCAAGTGTTTTCAGCAGCGTAGGTATGAGGCTTTTATTTGCGGGTTGTAGAAGGTTTGTACGTATTATTGGTCTTTTTAGTTCTACGTGAGGTGGTAGGTCAGGCACAACTTGAGTAGGTAGTCTAGTCTCTGGTATGTAGTGCTTCCCTGAAAGCTCTTGGTACCTTCTAGTGAAAGATGTCTTTTTAATTCGGTACCTGGAGTTGAGGTCACCGATAACGTTTTTGCAGGGGTCATCTTTGTCAGCTCGCAAGAATCTTTCTGCCGTGATAATGACTGATTTCTCTCTCCTTAGTTCTAGGGGTTCCACATTGGCGGAAATCTCACATGCGCTGGTCGGAGTAGTTCGCAAGCCTCCACAGATGAATCTGAGTGCCTGGTTTTGTATGCGGTCTAGTTTCAGTCTGAGTGTTGGGCTAGCAGTGGCTTGCAGGGGTAGGGAGTAATCCATAACTGAGCGCACGTATCCCAAGTACAGTTGTCGTAGGGTGCTCTGATTGGATCCCCAATCAGTGCTTGCCAAACGCTTTATGAGGTTTAGCCTTCTAGAGGCCTTAGCAGTTAGGGACTCAACATGTGTTTTGTATGTGAGTCTGGTATCTAGCTGTATCCCTAGATAAGTCGGATTTTTCTCTTTAGCTAGCTTTGCATCATCAAGTTTTAAATCCAGTTCTTTCTTTACTGTTTTGTTGCTGAGTGTGAATATAGTGTAGACTGTCTTACTCGTGTTGATCACCATTTTCCAGAAGCTGCAGTAGGTTGTTAGAGCAGCCAGTGCACGGTTTAGTTTCTTTTGCAGTTGCAAGTGGGACTTCCCTTCTGCCCAAAAGACCAGGTCATCAGCAAACAATTCGCTGGGTAATTCAAGGTAGTCTGCCAGATCGTTTATGTATATGAGGAAGAGGGTGCAGCTTAGGGCTGAGCCTTGTGGGAGGCCTTCTTGGATGGTTCTTTTCCCTGATGTTGCTCCGTTGACCGTTGTGGAGATGGTTCTATTTGTGAGGAAATCTTTTATCCAACGAAACATTCTTCCTTCTATGCCCATCTTCTGCATCTTGAAAAATAGACCGTCTCTCCATACTCTGTCATATGCCTGCTTGAGGTCTACGAAAACTGCGGCCACATGATTTTTATCCTGGAAAGCATCGGCAATATGTTGTACTAATCGGATTACCTGGTCAACAGTCTGTCTTCCTCTTCTAAATCCTGCTTGGTTAGGATGGAGGGCTTTTCCTTTCTCTAACCACCAGTAGAGGCGTGCATTTATCATACGTTCTGCCATTTTCCCAACGCACGAAGTCAGGGAAATGGGCCGGTAGCTACTGACTTCGCTTGGTGGTTTATCTTTTTTTGAGTATTGGGATAATGTTAGCCGTTTTCCATCCTGTAGGTACAGTACTGCTTCTCCACGTCTTGTTTATGAATTCCAGGATCGTCAGCAAGCCTTTTCCCCCAAGTTTGACTATCATGTCGTTGGTAACCTGGTCTGGCCCTGGTGCTTTTTTGGGTTTGGTCTTTAGGAGACTGGATTGCAATTCAGCTAGCGTAAATTCCTGATCAAAGATGCTGTCCACAGCCTTGTGTGCTTTTAGCATGCGTTTTGTAAGTGTCTTGATGGCTTTATCTAGATTGGCTCTTTTGTATGTTTTATTGACTTCAGCAAAGAATCGATTTAGGACTCGTGCTTTCCCTCTGTTGGAGGTAGCTGTGTTACTGTTTGGAAGTTTTATAGGGATTGGGTTTCTCTTCTGGGATGTCCCTGCCATGCTGTCAATGAGTTTCCATGCTTTCTTCCCTTCTTTATTTAGGTCTAGGTTTTCGCATTTTTCTTTCCAGGTTTCCATTTTGGCTTTTCTGCTCGCTAGCTTAACCTGTGCAGTGAGTCTGTTGTATGTGGTTTTGGTTTCCACGGCTAGGATTTTTCTGAGCGATTTTCCGTGCCTTGCGTCTTAGTTGTACTAGGTGTTCTAATTCCTCATTCCAGAAGATGCTGTATTTGACACGACTGCCTTTGGGGATTGCCTGTTTGGCTGCCTGCAGTATGGCTGTAGAAATCTGATCGTTCAAGGTATTAATGTCTTGGTTCATGTCTATTTCAGTGAGGAGCTGGTCTGATATGAGTTTGTAGTGTTCCCAGTTTGCTCGAGCATAGTTCCATTTCGGCTGTCTTTTGGTTTCCGTTTTTGTTTTACCCTGCGAGATGGTGGTGAGGATGGGTAGATGGTCGCTTCCTATGTCCTCCAATACCCTCCATTTATACCGGTTGGTGAGGTCTGCAGACACAAGTGTTAGGTCTGGTCGGCTACTGGTTCCGCTAGCTTTATGGTAGATGGTTGGTGGGGATCTTTCGTTTTGGAGGACTATAAGGTTGGAAGTGTTATATAGCTCTTCTACTGCCTGGCCTGAGGTGTTGGTGTCCTGGTATCCCCAGAGTGGGGAGTGAGCGTTGAAATCCCCTGCTATGATTGTTCTTTTGTATTCGATATCATCAAAGTAGATTCCATTAGTTTCTCTGGGTGGTCTGTAGACATTAAAGATTTGGAAATGTCCGTCACTTTCCCAGACTGTCACTCGTTGTATGTCAGTTTCATCATCGGTTCGAAGACTTTCGACCTCTGCCTGTACATCATTCCTTATCAAGGTTAGGATTCCTCGACAATTATTATGGCAATTACATTTGTACATTGTGTAGCCTGGGAAGTTGATGGATTTTTCCTTAAGAACGGTTTCTTGAATCAGTGCAATGTGAACTTTCTGGTCCTTTAGTAGTTTCTTTAATTCTAACGATTTAGTTCTTATTCCATCTACATTTAACTGTAGAATGTTAATATACTCCTCGGTAGCACACTTTTCGCCAGGAGCAGCCGAGGGGCGACCTGCTTGGCGCGGACCTTTTGCGAGGCGACGTCCGAGCTCGTATATCTTAGGTTGTATTAGTGTCATGGCATCATGAGTAGTGGGGGGTTGTGATGACTTTCTTTCATCCCGGTAGTTATCCTCTTTTTCCATGCGGGGTGTGCAAGGCATGGTGGGCACTGTACCATCATCGGTGGGGAAGTATTATTTTCCCCTGCTGTCCTGTTCGCCTGATGTCTGTCCTACCCCCTGTTGCACCACCTCAGTGGGGTTCACCGTTGTGCAGTCCCCGCCACCAAATGACCGCTGTTTTCTGGAAACATCCATAATTTGTCAGCTATTTAGTCAGCACTAGCGCTTCTAGTTGGTCAAAAGGATCGTCACGTCGTGCACCCTGGTGCCTTCACTATGAGATGCTGTGGATGGTTTGTAGCTGTGCCATTCCAAGTTGGAGGACAGTCACAGGTAAAAGCAGGGCTTTGCAGGGGCGCTCAACATAGTTTGGTCAGTCGGTCGAGACTGTTACCGGGGGATGGCCGCCACTGTCTTTGTGGCTTCTGGGAGCCATATGTCAAGCTTGGAAGGTCAAGGTGGACCGTTGAGTTTGAGCCACTGGTTCAGTTCTCCAGTGCGACCGCTCTTGCCCAAAGGTGCTACCACTCTTGGCCTCCCCCAATCCCCCGACGTATTACTATTTGTGTGTGTGTGTGTTTTTTTCCCATTCTACTGTTTTACCCCCGTCTTACGGCAGTTCTCCTCATATACTTATATCATACCACATAACTGACTGCCTTTTCTACCTGTTTGCTCACTTTTCACTTTTATCTCCTCTCTTACTTTCGATCCAACCATCTACTTTCATTGTTTATTATTTTTTATTTATTCTTTGTATCTATAAATTAAATTATTTTTATATTTAATTCTATTTATTTATTTATTTTTGTGTGTGGTCTCACTAGATTTGCCACTATGCCTTCACTGAAACACTTCATTAATTCACTTCGGTCTTCTATAACCACCTCCTTCAGCCTCTTACCACCTGATATATCTCGCACTGCAATTGATTTTGCATTTGCTACATTCAAGAAAACTAGATTCACTTGCCATCTCCACTTTATCAGCACCTGCCTCCGCTTTAAGGTAGTAGGCTACCTTGATAGGGTAAAAAACTCAAATTGTCCTTTCAGAATCAAACAACAATGGGTATAGTGTTAGTATGGACTTAAAATTTTTGTCCACATAATGACCTCATTAATTATGCAAATTAGCTATCCAATATGGCCGCCGTAGTGAACAAATTATACACCTTTTTCAAAACATCATAACTATGTTATTTGTACAAGGATCTGACTGAAACTTGGGAAATTGAATCATTATATATAGCGTGAGATTATGACCTAAAATGACAGAGATTGACAAAAAGGTTAATTTTTAATGAATTTTCAAAATTTATATTTCTGGAATGTTTGATATTTGTGCCTCATTATATATGCATGATGGTCATAAAACTAAAACTTTGAATTCAATTGTATCCATTTTAGGTCAGAATCTGTAAGATTATATGACAACCAACTGTGTTAATTTTCATGTCAATTGAATGTACAGATCCAGAGATATCTTGTTTCAAAGATTACCAATTATGTTAAAAAGACAATTCCGAGAAATCGAAGAAAAACAGAAAAAGAACTCACAAAATGAAGTTTAATGAGCTCCTGTTGAATAAAGGTCTCCTTCAACTGCAGCTGCAGTGTCTATGAATCCCCTTTTCGGTGCTCTTAGGGTCTTTCCATTGCAATGTCCTTACTTGCTGAATAGATCCTGTGCAGCGTTCTCCTGTATGCTTTCTTTGCCATGGGTTGACTTGTGTTCATGTATATCGAAAATTCTGCAATGCACTGTGGCCTTTCCCAATAGAACGCACAAATGCCACCATTCGCACATTTACTTCTTTGTGTTTGTGAGTAGCTGGAGATGAAACATCAGAAGTATTGAAATTGGCATTCCATTCGACACAGTTTGTGCACTTGATACTGATTTCATGACAAAAGCCATCCCGAGTCTCTTCGACGATCTCACAGGTCAGTGAGTACTGATAACATTTGTCACATCTAAAGTTAGCGCATAAAAACCCAAACAGCAGTTTTACATCCATAAGGATAAACACATTTCCTCTGTTGTCATTTTTAGCTTGTCCTTCACTTTCTTGGACCTTTATTTTCTTTGCTGAGGAGCACAGAGGCTTTATAGCGTCACTATCGACAATAGGTGTCTCATTTTCAGGCAACGGTTTGTTGGTGTACCGATTTCCAAGGAACTTACTTTGTCTTATTTCCCATTGTGAACAAAAGAAGCTCTGCTAACTACTATTATACAGAATCAGTATAAAACTAGCAATAAATAGATTTGATGTGGGGGAAAATGCACAATGCATGTAACAAATGCTGAAATTTACGATCAAAGCTTTCTAGATACACACTTTTGAAAAATTCATAAGAAATCATTGAGTGATTCCCCTTGGAAAAGTTATAAATATCTTTTTCCTGTTGCCTCAGTATAATTATAATTTCGCAGTTTTACAATTACGCACCTTCATGTTGGGTCATTATTCACATGGTAACCAACTATAAACATTGGTTGCTATGCAAATCACTCAAGGGGGTGTGTGTAGAAAAACACTGATTCCTATTATACCAGAGTATCTCTAAGCTTCTATGAATTATTTTTAGTACAAGAACATGTTGACGATGATTTAAAGCATGAAAATGAAAATTGTTGGATTTTTATTTTTTTTAATCTTTTGTGGGTAGCCTACTACCTTAAAGTTCTCCCTCATGGCTTCACTTCTCACTTCCACCCCTCGGCTGGCCTACTTCACCCTCGCGAACATCGCCTCTTACAGCGCATCGAGACCACATGTGGGTTCCATCGTATGCGGGCTGTCGCAGCTATCCATTCCCGCCTCCTGGCAGATATCAATGCTCAGCAGTCTCAGCTTCTACTCCGCTTACGTAGTCTCACCTCCAGCTACTTTCCTGCCTTCCCCATTATCCGCATTATTATCCATACCCTCAACCGACAACTGTATGATTTTTTTATCCGCCCACAAAAAGGACACACTTTCCTGCCTCTGTCCTACCCTTGATACTGTCCCTGCCTCCTCTACTCCATCTCGTTCCCAGGTTGTTTGTATTCCCGCTGATCTTGCCCTCTCTGAGGGTGAGCTTTCGGTCCTCAGCAAGGGCTTGCACTTTGTCCCTCTCCAACCATCCTCTGATCAGTACAATCTCCTCCAAGATGTTCACCGGTTTCATCGCCGTCTGCGACTTCAGTTCCATTTCCGCAACAATGATGATCCTCAGAGATCGCAGGCTGAATCAGATGATGCCTTTGCACGCTTCGCTCCTCCCAAGAATAAAAATTTTACACCCTCTCCTGGGGCTTCCCACGCTCTGGATTTATATATTCAGAAAACCCTCCATGACATTCAGCAACTCCAACCTCAACGCCTGCGTTATTCCAACCTTTCTTCTGATGAGTCTCATGCCCTCTGGAAGCTCCGCCGCAGAGATGACATTGTTATCAAACCGGCGGACAAAGGAGGTGCCATTGTGGTATGGCGCAAGGACCTGTACCTCCAAGAAGGTAATAAGCAGCTCACCAACAGCTCCTTCTACCAGCGCCATGACAATGATGCGACAGTCCTCAACAATCGTCTGGTCCATGACACCATCAAAAGTCTTATCGCTCACAAGTCCTTACCTTCTAGCGCTTCTCATTTCCGTATTGACAATAGTTGTCTGGGCAAGCCTGTGTTTTATATGCTTCCCAAAATTCACAAACCCTCTAACCCTGGGAGACCCATTGTCTCTGCCTGTGCCTGCCCTACTGAACATATATCAGACTTCCTCGACGGCATCTTCCAGCCTATTGTAAAGCAGCTTCCTTCCTTCTTAAAGGACACAAACCATGCTCTTACTACTTTTCCCTCTATCCAGCTTTCCCCAGACTGTACCTAAGGTTTATTTCTGTTAGATGTTTGCTCACTTTACACTTCCATTCCTCACTCTGATGGTCTCCGAGCACTCCGGTTTTTCCTGGACCAGCACACGCACCCCTCTATTGCTACAGAGACTCTCCTGTGCCTTGCAGAACTTGTCCTTCGACTCAATTCCTTTGAGTTCAATGGACAGTTCTTTGACCAAATTATTGGAGTCACCATGGCACCAAGAAGTGTCCCAGTTATGCCTGCCTCTTCATGGGCTACCTGGAGTATCAGCTATGGCAGCAGTATCCTGGACCTTTTCCATTGATGTATCTTAGATACATAGATGATGGCATAGGTCTCACTGATATGCCAGAGGTTGACCTATCTAGGTTCATTAACTTCATTAACAACTTCCACCCTGCGATCCAATTCACCTCTCACATCTCCACTGTCTCTGTTAATTTCCTCGACATCGTTGTCACCATCACTCCCCCCCACCTCACCACTTCGGTGTACTACAAACCCACCGATGCACACAGTTACCTCCTTTATACTTCCTCTCATCCTCCGGCTTGTCGTGACTCCTTGCCTTTCTCACAACTTCTCCGTCTCCGTCGGTTATGCCAAGATGATGACAACTTTCTATGCCGAGCACAAGAAATGTTGGACTTCTTTCGTAACAGACAGTATCCAGAGGATGTTCTTACCTCTGCCTTAGAGCGTGTTCTCCCTATCTCACGCCTAGAGGCCCTCAAACCCCGCCAAAACACCTCCTCTGATAGAGTCAAGTTGATAATGACTATCACCCTCACAACACTGCTGTCAAAAGGATCCTGTATCGTCACCTTCCTCTCCTCCAAGCTGACCCAAAGGCGCGGGAAGTGTTTAGTGAGCCACCCTTGCTGGCATATAGACGAGATAAAAATTTGAGGGACCTCCTAGTCCACAGCCGTTTGAAAACCGTCAACGATGGCCACTTTGGGACCAAGCCATGTAACCGAACACGATGTAAGACATGTCAGTATGTTATCGAAACACGTTCAGTCTCGTTCCCTAACGCCAAGTTCACCATCACCCATGGCTTCACATGTGAGTCACGCAACGTCATTTATGCTATTATATGCAAACGTTGCACCATTACTTACATAGGCCAAACGGGCACACGACTGGGCCACCGATTCTGCAGACACCTCTACGACATCTCTCAGTTTAAATCCACACCTGTGGCCATCCAATTCAATGGCCCGGACCACCACGGTGCCACTGACATCCAGTTGACAGCCATCAGATCCTGTTCCTCGGACGCCAACAGTCGGTTTCGCCAGGAACAACGCCTCATCCATCTTATGGGTTGCCTTAAACCACACGGCTTGAATACATAACATTCTTTTGTCTGAGACGCCTTTCTCTATCTAGTCCCTATTGTATTATGACTGTCTACTTTAATGTGATCAATCAAATTTTTTTTTTTTAATTTGTTTTATTTTTAAAAAAATTTTTAATTTTTTTTATTTAATTTTATTTAATTTTATTTTTTTTTAAATTTTTTAAATGTTTTATTTATTTATTTTGTTTATTTTTTTTTGTTTATTTTTTACTTATTTATTTATTATTATTATTATTTTGTTTTGAATTTATTTATTTTAATTATTTTTTATTTACATCTATTTATTTAAATTTTTATTTTTTTATTTTTTTTTTAAATCGCTTTTCCCTCACTTTAAATATTTTAATTTTTTTATTTTATTGTATTTTTTTTCTCACTCTTTTCCGGTCCTTATTTTCATTATTTCTTATTTTTTGTTTTTAAAGTACTATCGACTTCCGCTTTCCGGTTTAGTGGCAGCCATCTTGCTTCTGTGACTGGACATGTGACTGGACATAAGGGAGTTGTTTTTCTCTTATTTTTATAGTTTCATGTTCTCTACTTAATTCTCATTTTCTTTCTTTCCCTCCTGTCTCTTGTTTGTCTGTCTCTGAAGAAGGCCTTGTGGCCGCAACGTAGGTTTTTCTTGTCCTTTCTCTTGTAAGACGTATTACTATTTGTGTGTGTGTTTTTTCCCATTCTGCTACTCAGAAAGAAACAAAGCAGTATAAATCTACACTGCTAAGAAAGAAACAAAGCAGTATAACTCTACACTACTCAGAAAGAAACAAAGCAGTATAACTCCACACTACTCAGAAAGAAACAAAGCAGTATAACTCTACACTACTCAGAAAGAAACAAAGCAGTATAACTCTACACTACTCAGAAAGAAACAAAGCAGTATAACTCTACACTACTCAGAAAGAAACAAAGCAGTATAACTCTACACTACTCAGAAAGAAACAAAGCAGTATAACTCTACACTACTCAGAAAGAAACAAAGCAGTATAACTCTACACTACTCAGAAAGAAACAAAGCAGTATAACTCTACACTACTCAGAAAGAAACAAAGCAGTATAACTCTACACTACTCAGAAAGAAACAAAGCAGTATAACTCTACACTACTCAGAAAGAAACAAAGCAGTATAACTCCACACTACTCAGAAAGAAACAAAGCAGTATAACTCTACACTACTCAGAAAGAAACAAAGCAGTATAACTCTACACTACTCAGAAAGAAACAAAGCAGTATAACTCTACACTACTCAGAAAGAAACAAAGCAGTATAACTCTACACTGCTCAGAAAGAAACAAAGCAGTATAACTCTACACTGCTCAGAAAGAAACAAAGCAGTATAATTCTACACTGCTCAGAAAGAAACAAAGCAATATAACTCTACACTACTCAGAAAGAAACAAAGCAGTATAACTCCACACTACTCAGAAAGAAACAAAGCAGTATAACTCTACACTGCTCAGAAAGAAACAAAGCAGTATAACTCTACACTACTCAGAAAGAAACAAAGCAGTATAACTCTACACTGCTCAGAAAGAAACAAAGCAGTATAACTCTACACTGCTCAGAAAGAAACAAAGCAGTCAGAAAGAAACAAAGCAGTACACACTGCTCAGAAAGAAACAAAGCAGTATAACTCTACACTACTCAGAAAGAAACAAAGCAGTATAACTCTACACTACTCAGAAAGAAACAAAGCAGTATAACTCTACACTACTCAGAAAGAAACAAAGCGGTATAACTCTACACTACTCAGAAAGAAACAAAGCAGTATAACTCTACACTGCTCAGAAAGAAACAAAGCAGTATAACTCTACACTACTCAGAAAGAAACAAAGCAGTATAACTCTACACTACTCAGAAAGAAACAAAGCAGTATAACTCTACACTACTCAGAAAGAAACAAAGCGGTATAACTCTACACTACTCAGAAAGAAACAAAGCGGTATAACTCTACACTACTCAGAAAGAAACAAAGCAGAATAACTCTACACTACTGTGGTGGATTTGATGTTATGAATTGTTGTTATGTATTATTATTTTATTAAATGAGATCAGCTATGAAGGTCCCTGAATTTAACCAATAGTATTTTAACCTTTTCAGCGTACCTTTCCGCTACCACCCTTTTTATCTCATTCAAAATTAATCTATATTATTATATTAAATGACTTCGTGTAGTGTCTAGGGTTATGAAGGTAGAGTGTAATGTGCAATAACCAACAAACATACAAACAAATAGTTTATTATCCACAACAACCAACAGTACTACCACAATAACATACAAACGACACTTTAAAAGGCTATCTTATTTAAGACTGTGGTTGAAATTTGTGTAAATATCATCTCATCTCAACCCGTAACCCGTCATGGGTCGTAGGGGTGCCATGGTGGAAGCATAAGCAGACAGGGTCCTCCACTGCTCTCTATCCTCAGCAATGCGTACAAGTGTGGAAAAACCGTGTCCTGCCCATTCTTTGATGTTATCAGCCCAGGATTTTCTTTGCCTTCCTCTTCTCCGTTTACCTTGGACTGTTCCCTGGAGGATCGTTTTCGAAAGGGAATCATGACGAGTTACATGCCCAAACCAGGCAAGCTTTCGATGTTTCACTACTGACAAAAGTGGTTGTTGATGGCCTGCATAGGTGTTTATCTTCTCTCTAACACAGACATTTGTTTTGTGCTCTTTATAGCAAATGCGCAAAATTCTTCTATAACATTTATGCTCGAAAGCCTGAATCCTTCGCTCCATATCTGCAGTGAGTGTCCAGCCCTCACACCCATACAAGAGAATAGATAATACAAGTGATTTGTATAATTTGATCTTCACAGGAAAACTGATGTTACTTTTCCAGATCACATTCAGCCTTGTCATGGCAGCTGAGGCCATCTCAAGTCTTGTCTTGATTTCTTTACTTGAACTTCCATCACTACATATAGTGGACCCGAGATATTTAAAGGTGTTAACTTCTTTTAACGTTTGCCCATTTAACGTAATGTTGGTCGGAACATGTTTCTTATGGCTATTCACCAATATCTTGCTTTTTTCTATATTAATTTCCATCCCATACGTTCTTGTTACTTTCTCCAGTCTAGAGGTAAGGTCTTGAAGTTCTGATTCTGTTCCAGCTATCAGATCGATATCATCAGCAAAACGTAGATTGCAAAGAGGTCGGCCTCCAATCGATATGGTTGTTTTATAATCGTAGAGAGCCTCCTGCATAATATGTTCTAGATATATATTAAAGAGCACTGGTGACAGGATACATCCCTGGCGAACTCCTACAGTTGTTTTTAAAAATTCTCCAATGTCGTTGCTTGCAAAAACAGCACTGCTTGCGTCCTTGTATAGTGCTTCAATGATATCTATGATGTTGGTATCAAAATTAAATTTTCTCATTATTTGCCATAAGCCTTCATGCCAGACTCGATCGAAGGCTTTTGTGAAATCGATGAAGTTATGGTATAAATCGTGTTGATGTTGGAGATGTTTTTCGATAAGTAATCTAATATTGAAGATTTGTTCTGAGGTACTTCTTTTTGGTCTAAAGCCAGCCTGTTCCTCGGACAAGATTTCTTCTGATTTCTGTTTTATTCTGTTCAAAAGTATCCTTAACATCACCTTTCTTGGATGACTATTAAGGCTAATGGTTCTGTAGTTCTTGCACATTTTTAGATTTCCTTTCTTTGGAAGCGGTATTACTAATGACTGCGTCCATTTTTTTGTACTCCATATCTTCTGGCAAATTGTTGTCATGATTTTTACTATATCTGGTCCTCCATATTTCAAGAGCTCTGCTGGGATATTATCCACACCCGGTGACTTCCCTCCTTTCATCGAACATATAGCCTCTTCCACTTCTTCCCGTAATATTGCTGCATTTCCGAGCTCCCTGTTTTCACACTTACTGTTGTTTAATATGCCTAAGTCAGTGTCAAGTTTACAGTTATATAATTCTTTACAATATTCTGTCCAACTTCTCATTACAGCTATTTTTTCATTGAGCAGAGCCCCATTGCTACCTTCAATGACAGTTACCCTGAGCTGTTGGGGTTTTGATAGTCTTCTCAATGTGTCAAAAGATGCTTTGCTGTTACCTTTTAATAGCCCCGTATTAATGGACTCACATTGATCAGCTACCCATTTTTCTTTGGCCTGTTTCATTTTCTTTCTAATATTTTTATTCACCAAATATAATGTGTAAATATAATTTTTGCAATTTATTATCCTGATTCTAATTTATCTTGAACCAGGACTGACAATCAAAAGTGAAATCAAAAGAATCATTTACAACAGGCTAATAACACAGTAGATCTTCTGTCCATACATACAATATTATTCTGATATGAGTGTGTAGTTGTATTATTCTACTTTGAGGTAATACTGGTATTAACACTAGGTGGTTGGTTATAATCACTCCCCTTAAGTTAGGTCTGTTTTCGTTTGTCACTTGTGGAAATATTAAGAATTAGTCTCAGTTTTATTCACTGTCACTTTCTATTCCTTTTAAGTTGAGCTGCCAGGTGCCGAACAAGAACCTATCTTGGCAGGAGAATACAGGTAGAACGTTTCCTCTGCTCACTTGACAATCTGTTCCCTGTTTGATAGGCAATGGCCACTAGCTTGGGCTCGCAGTATACAGACAGAGTCCTGAATTGAGCAGTTCTGAAGCGTTTGGTACTACATTAACGTCAGTACCCAGGACCCCTGAAATGTGAAGGTTATGCATCCTTCTTTATACCTAGTATATAATACTAGTCCACATTTAAGGACAGGTACATTACAAACAAACGAAAAGGGTCATAGCCTTATACCAACCTATGCCACCATTATCTTTTGATGTGACAATGTAGACCAGTATTCCTCTCCCCTAATAGTTACAACGCCACTGCAATTCCAGCTGTAATCTCTTCCCTACAATAGGATAGATGTTATGTTCCTAGATGACAATCCTATATATTCTTGTAGTTTTACACCTCTCTGACAGTCTATCACATGGTGGATCAATCTCTAGGCTTTTCCTAATGGTTGCTATAGACCCACTCACTTACAGACATATATTATTATTTCACATTCAATTTTTATATAAAATACATGTTAATAAAATGTCAATCTTAACACATTTATTCAATGAAATACACAGTGAACGATGACTGACACAGTTTCGATCTGCTTTGTTGTCCAGGCTGCCTAGAATTTGTATTTGCAAAGCACAGCCTGTTCTCATCGCTCCCTGGTAAAATTTTTCAAGATATGGCGTCCCCCCTAACGCTTTTTCTGACAATATCGACTAAGTTGGCCAATCACTCATAATATTACAAGGGTAAACAGTCTTTCAAAAAATATCATTCAAACCTTTCCTACGTTACTAGGCTATCTATGTTTATTCAGAGGTCAGCCAATAATATTTCGCCTCACTTCAAATTCCACCCAATCCCCGTCATCGTATCATCTTAGCCTAGCTTTTACCAAATTTTTTCCCCAAAAATATGCGATCCAATCTAAGCAGATATGACTTGACCTGGCAGTATCTCTGATTCTCTATGTATTGTTTTATCAATATTTGATTATTTAAGGGACTATTTAGATAACTAACAACATATTCTTGGTCAGCAAGTCTTCAGGTACACGAATTTACGATTTTTATGGGGCTATGTGGTTTGGTTCAAAAATTCTATCTTTTTTTCTATATTAGTTGTTTATTTTTAAACTACCTCTCGTTCACTATTTTTCCATGTAATATCAAGCGAAATACAAGAGCTTAGGTCATTCGCAATAAGAGCTAAACGTGTTTCCATGACCGTAGTGTCCACAATTCTAACTTTTTCATCGTATTGGGGAAACCCCTAAGGCAAAGCGTGCAAGTTGGTTGTAGAGTTAGAACCAATTGAGACGTGATTTGCGTGTGTTTTCTAGCCTTGCCCCTCCTTTCCCCAAATGCAGTTTAGGCAACTATTTCTTAGAACTTGGAAAAGTGGTTCGTTTATGTCAAGGACGAATTTGAAAAATTGGGTACCGTTTTGTTCGGCCCACGCGTTAGCAAATAATAATCTGAAGGCGTAGGCTACAACAACCGTTCTAGCAGAAATTGTTTAGTAATATCCTATCTTTGACTTTATGCACTATACTGTTATATTCTAATTTAGATATTGTATTTAGAAGTTCACTACACATCTCCCCCCTTAGAACAGACAATCATATGTCAGTTCTTACTTATAAATACACATAGATAAATTTACTATCTATGCCTGGTGACTACTCTGATGTTCGTCGTACGGATGTCTGCTTAAAAAATCAGCGCCTACATTGGTTTTTCCGGGAATGTATTATATGGTAAACTGGAATGGCTGTAGAAGCAACGACTAGCGTAATAATCTAGCATTTTCATGCCTTGCTTGTGACAGACACACGAGTGGTTTATGATCTGTTTGGATCTTAAATGATTTACCATACAGATAAATCTGGAACTTTTTTATAGCCCATATGACCGCTAACATTATTTTTCACTTGTTGAATATCCCCGTTCTGCTGTGTTCAACTTACGGCTAGCATAAGCTACTGGGGTTAATTCCCCATCAAGTTAATTTCACCGTTGTAATAGAGCTGCACCCAAACCGATATTACTAGCATCCGTTCTCACAATGAATTCTTGACTCAAGTCAGGTAATTTCAAAATAGGCCTGCTTGTGAGCTTTTCCTTCAACTCTTGGTATGCTAATTCACACTGCGCTGTCCAAATAATTCTATCAGGATTTCCTTTGCACGTTAAATCAGTCAATGGAGCACATATGGAGTTAAAGTTTTTAATATACTTTTGGTAGAAACCACATAATGAGACAAAAGATCGCACATCTTTTTTTGTTTGTGGTCTTGGTGCTTTTTTCAACTTCTCCAGATTCCTGGGGTCAAGGGTCATGTTTCCCTGATGTATTGTGTGTCCCAAGAATTCCAGCTCTTTACATCCAACACAGCATTTCGTCGGTCTGGCTGTCAAATTTGTCTCTCTAAGTCGATTAAACAACATATCCAGACAGTTAATGTGTTTCTCAAATGTTTCTGTTGCTATGAGAATATCATCCATGAAGTTGGTGATGCATGGATTTTTCAGGGGATCCAGTAACTTTCTCATCATCCTCGAGAACACACTCGATGCATTTTTCAGCCCGAATGGCAACATGTTAAATTCATAATGTCCTTCCGAGGTGCTAAAGGCTAAATAAGGTCTAACCTCCGGCTTTACTGGAATCTGATAGTAGCCTTTGCTCAGATCCACTTTAGAGAAATATTTAGCTTTATTCAGCCTGGCAAACAGCTGATTTGTATCAGGTAATGGATCCACCTGACCTTCTGTGACAGAATTCAGTTTCCTGTAATCTATACACAGTCTGTGTTCTCCAGACGGTTTTCTCAACAGAACCACACTGGAGCTGTAAGGAGATTCACTGTGCGAGATAATTCCTTCTCTCATCAGATAATCTATTTCCTCCTTCAAAGCTTTTTTCTTAGCGAACGGGATCGAATAGGCTCTCATACAGATTGGTGTTGGGTCTATGAGTTTCATATCATACTCTAATAAATTTGTATGCCCCGGCCGGTCCGTTAACACATCTGTATGATTATCCAGAACCTGTTGAACCCTCTCCCTCTGATTTTTCGTTAAGTGTGTACTGATTTTTACCTGTGCAGCGGTCTCACAGGGGTGTAAAGGATATTCATGAGAAGTGAGTGGTTCCTTTTTCATCTCCATTGCAACAGACAAGGTCAGTAAGTGTGTCTCTTCCTGGTTTTCTCTGTCCAGATATTTCTTCAGGAGATTCACATGATAGATTTTCTCTTTCCCCTTCTTATCTATCTTATAATTTGTTCTAGACACCTTCTCTAGAACTGTATATGGACCTTGCCATCCAATTTGCAATTTATTATGGCTGCCGGGCAATAGAAGGAGCACCTTCTCTCCCACAGCTAATTCTCGATCCTTTGCTTTCTTATTGTAATAGGCAGCATGCTTTTTCCTGGCTTGTCTCAAATTTTCATTGGCAAGTTTCCAGCCAGTTTTAAGACGAGTGGTCAGCTCGTTCACATATTGATATGATGAGGTAATATTTTCTTCTGCCTTTTCATCGGTCCATGTCCTTAATAAGGCTTCCAAGGGACCTTTTATTGGCCTCCCAAATAACAATGTTGCCGGGGCCATACCGGTTGAACTATGGGGTACCTCCCAATAGGCAAACAGAGCGGCGTGAAGGTATTGGTCCCATGTATCTGGTTTTTCATGTGCCAACTCTCTCAGGATCGACATAAGTGTCCCGTTAAATCTTTCTACTTGGCCATTTCCTTGTGGATGGTACGGGCTTCAATGAAAGTTTTTGGCTTTAAAGATCCTGAATACTTCTTCTGTTAGTTTCCTATTGAACTGAGAGCCATTATCAGCCAAGATTTGGTTGGGAAAGCCTAACCTGGTGAAGATTGTGAGTAATGCCTCTGCCACATGTTTCGAATCAATTGATGACAGGGCTACCGCCTCTCCCCACATAGAACAAGTGTCCACCAGAGTCAGAATGTAACTGTTCCTCCTCTTGGTCCGAGTGAGAGGTCCCACAATGTCCACTGCAACTCTTTCAAAAGGTGTTCCCACTATGGGCATTTCCCCTAGAGTTACTGGAGCAGTCCAATGCTTTTGAGCTACCCGTTGGCATTCTGGACAGGATTTTACATATCTCTTTATGTCTTCAGTTATTCCTGGCCAGAAATAATGACAAGCTATACGCTGTCCTATTGCGCTGATCCCCATATGACCACTGAAGGGAATCGCATGCCCTAGCTCCAACACTTTAGTCCTATATGAAATGGGAATGACTAGCTGTCCGTGACCATTGGATCTAGTTCCAGCCTTCCTATATATCAATTTGTTCTTCATATAGAAGTCTCCCTTGCCTGGAGGTGTATGACATTTGGGCAATTTCTTAAAACAAGGCTTGAGGGTCTTATCCTCCGACTGCGCTTTCCTCATCTCATCTGGTTGGGTATTTATCGGATTATTTTCCTCTTTTTTAGACTGTGATCTGGTCTGCACTGTTGCCATGATCACAGGTCTCTCGGAATTCCCCAAGAAGACATATCTACACCCCAATATCAGAGGGTAGATTGGTTCATTTATCACTGCTGCTTTTATGATTCCTTCCACATATCGCTTTTTCACATTTATTCTTGCGATGGGAAGTGTCATGGTCGCTACGTCCTTGGTTGCAGCTTGAATCTCCACTGTTTCTGTGGTGTATTGATCTGCCTGCACCAGGTGAGAACTCACAACTGAATCATAATCTAATCCAGTATCATACAAACACCTTATGGTGACACCATTGCATGTTACATCTTCACACACTGGGGGGTGGTAAGGTTCCTGTTGTTCAGTAGGGTTGACCTTTACTCCCTTTCTCCCCATTTTCATTGCAGCGAAATTAGGAGTTTTCCTTCTACAATTTTCAGTGTTATGGTTGTCCATCCGACAATGTTTACAATACCTCTTTCCTTGGTTAAAAGGTTTTCTTTCATCATATTTCCTTTCATTGAATTGTGGGGTTTTATTTTTATAGTCATTTCGTGGCCTATCAAACTGGTGCTTACCTTTGTTCTGTTCTCTATGGTCAAACCTATTAAAGTTTTGTGGTGCTTTAAAATGTCTACCTGTTTCTTTTTATTACCAACTACCTCTGCCTGGGCTGCCTGATACCTCTCAGCGACATTGAGTAACTCACCCAGCCTCTCTGCACCTTGTTCCATGAGAAACTTTCTCAGGTCTGGAGCCATGGACTCTCTTAGCTGCTCAATAAGGATCATTTCCTTAAGATCTTGGGTTTTCCCCAGAGCAGTCCATTTCTCCAAGTAGGTCTCTAACCGTGCAGAGAACTGGTGATAAGTCTCACCCGACAGTAGTTTGGCATTCCTAAATTTTTTTCTATAAAATTCTCCGTTCTTTTCGTATCTTAATAAAAGAGCCTGCTTTAGCATGTCATAATTGTCTTGGTCATATCTGCTCATCTTTGCAAAAACTTCATAAGCCGTTCCTCTAAGACCTTGGGATAACTTGAGGCTCCACCTCTCTCTCTCTAACCCATATGTAGTAGCTAAAAGCTCAAATCTACTTAAATACCCTTCGATGTCATCGTCTTTCTCAGCAAAATGGTCTACATGAAAACCCATAGCTGAGGTTGAGGCTCCCTGACTGGCAGTGGCATCTGAGGTAAAGGGGCTGGCACCATTTTCAGGAGCATGGCCTTGAAATTCTAACTCTCTTAGTCGTAGCTCATGCTCCCTCTGCAATCTCTTATCTTCTTTTTCTGCTTCCCTTTCAGCAGCTTGTCTCTTTTCTTCGGCCTCCAACTTCTCTTCATACTGGAGCCTTTTAATCTCTGCCTCCCTATCTGCCTCCAATGCCCTAGCCTCCTTGTCAGCCTCAATCTGCAACCTCTTAATTTCTTTGTCAGCCTCATTTTGTATTCTCTTCTCTTCAGCTATCTTCCTATCCTCCCTTTCAATATACTTGTCGCATTCTAAAGTTACATATTGAATCAAAGCTTGACCCTCCATGTTCATTTCTTTCGCAATCTGCACAGCAGCCGATCGAAACTTTGCCAGATCAGCCATTTGTACTATGCAACCTTTAAAATTTCTAACTATACAAATCTCTAATTATGGCTAACAATTTCTAATGATAACCAAGAACAACCACAGGCACTGATAGCTCAACCACTATTTAATTTCCCCAAAAGGAATACTTTTAGTTTTATACTATCTGAGATTCCTAATGTAATTGATAATATTTTAAGAATTCAAAATCCCAGAAGCGAACTACCCAATATATCTGGTGCTATGAGAAATTCCATCCCCAGGAGCGAGACCCCAATATATGTGGTGGATTTGATGTTATGAATTGTTAATATGTATTATTATTGTATTAAATGAGATCAGCTATAAAGGTCCCTGAATTTAACGAATAGTATTTTAACCTTTTCAGAGTACCTTTCCGCTACCACCCTTTTTATCTCATTCAAAATTAATCTATATTATTATATTAAATGACTTCGTGTAGTGTCTAGGGTTATGAAGGTAGAGTGTAATGTGCAATAACCAACAAACATACAAACAAATAGTTTATTATCCACAACAACAAACAGTACTACCACAATAACATACAAACGACACTTTAAAAGGCTATCTTATTTAAGACTGTGGTTGAAATTTGTGTAAATATAATTTTTGCAATTTATTATCCTTATTCTAATTTATCTTGAACCAGGACTGACAATCAAAAGTGAAATCAAAAGAATCATTTACAACAGTCCAATAACACAGTAGATCTTCTGTCCATACATACAATATTATTCTGATATGAGTGTGTAGTTGTATTATTCTACTTTGAGGTAATACTGGTATTAACACTTGGCGGTTGGTTATAATCACTCCCCTTAAGTTAGGTCTGTTTTCGTTTGTCACTTGTGGAAATATTAAGAATTAGTCTCAGTTTTATTCACTGTCACTTTCTATTCCTTTTAAGTTGAGCTGCCAGGTGCCGAACAAGAACTTATCTTGCTAGGAGAATACAGGTAGAACGTTTCCTCTGCTCGCTTGACAATCTGTTCCCTGTTTGATAGGCAATGGCCACTAGCTTGGGCTCGCAGTATACAGACAGAGTCCTGAATCGAGCAGTTCTGAAGCGTTTGGTACTACATTAACGTCAGTACCCAGGACCCCTGAAATGTGAAGGTTATGCATCCTTCTTTATACCTAGTATATAATACTAGTCCACATTTAAGGACAGGTACATTACAAACAAACGAAAAGGGTCATAGCCTTATACCAACCTATGCCACCATTATCTTTTGATGTGACAATGTAGACCAGTATTCCTCTCCCCTAATAGTTACAACGCCACTGCAATTCCAGCTGTAATCTCTTCCCTACAGTAGGATAGATGTTATGTTCCTAGATGACAATCCTATATATTCTTGTAGTTTTACACCTCTCTGACAGTCTATCACATGGTGGATCAATCTCTAGGCTTTTCCTAATGGTTGCTATAGACCCACTCACTTACAGACATATATTATTATTTCACATTCAATTTTTATATAAAATACATGTTAATAAAATGTCAATCTTACCACATTTATTCAATGAAATACACAGTGAACGATGATTGACACAGTTTCGATCTGCTTTGTTGTCCAGGCTGCCTAGAATTTGCATTTGCAAAGCACAGCCTGTTCTCATCACTCCCTGGTAAAATTTTACAAGATATGGCGTCCACCCTAACGCTTTTTCTGACAATATCGACTAAGTTGGCCAATCACTCATAATATTACAAGGGTAAACAGTCTTTCAAAAAATATCATTCAAACCTTTCCTACGTTACTAGGCTATCTATGTTTATTCAGAGGTCAGCCAATAATATTTCGCCTCACTTCAAATTCCACCCAATCCCCGTCATCGTATCATCTTAGCCTAGCTTTTACCAAATTTTTCCCCAAAAATATGCGATCCAATCTAAGCAGATATGACTTGATTTGGCAGTATCTCTGATTCTCTATGTATTGTTTTATCAATATTTGATTATTTAAGGGACTATTTAGATAACTAACAACATATTCTTGGTCAGCAAATCTTCAGGTACACGATTATACGATTTTTAAGGGGCTATGTGGTTTGGTTCAAAAATTCTATCTTTTTTTCTATATTAGTTGTTTATTTTTAAACTACCTCTCGTTCACTATTTTTCCATGTAATATCAAGCGAAATACAAGAGCTTAGGTCATTCGCAATAAGAGCTAAACGTGTTTCCATGACCGTAGTGTCCACAATTCTAACTTTTTCATCGTATTGGGGAAACCCCTAAGGCAAAGCGTGCAAGTTGGTTGTAGAGTTAGAACCAATTGAGACGTGATTTGCGTGTGTTTTCTAGCCTTGCCCCTCCTTTCCCCAAATGCAGTTTAGGCAAATATTTCTTAGAACTTGGAAAAGTGGTTCGTTTATGTCAAGGACGAATTTGAAAAATTGGGTACCGTTTTGTTCGGCCCACGCGTTAGCAAATAATAATCTGAAGGCGTAGGCTACAACAACAGTTCTAGCAGAAACTGTTTAGTAATATCCTATCTTTGACTTTATGAACTATACTGTTATATTCTAATTTAGATATTGTATTTAGAAGTTCACTACAACTACTCAGAAGAAAACAAAGCAGTATAACTCTACACTACTCAGAAAGAAACAAAGCAGTATAACTCTACACTACTCAGTAAGAAACAAAGTCGTATAACTCTACACTATTCAGAAAGAAACAAAGCAGTATAACTCTACACTGCTCAGAAAGAAACAAAGCAGTATAACTCTACACTACTCAGAAAGAAACAAAGCAGTATAACTCTACACTACTCAGAAAGAAACAAAGCGGTATAACTCTACACTACTCAGAAAGAAACAAAGCGGTATAACTCTACACTACTCAGAAAGAAACAAAGCAGTATAACTCTACACTACTCAGAAAGAAACAAAGCAGTATAACTCTACACTACTCAGAAAGAAACAAAGCGGTATAACTGTCAGAAAGAAACAAAGCGGTATTCTAGAAAGAAACAAAGCGGTATAACTCTACACTACTCAGAAAGAAACAAAGCAGTATAACTCTACACTGCTCAGAAAGAAACAAAGCAGTATAACACTACACTGCTCAGAAAGAAACAAAGCGGTACAACTCTACACTGCTCAGAAAGAAACAAAGCAGAATAACTCTACACTGCCCCTAAAGAAACAAAGCGGAATAACTCTACACTGCTCAGAAAGAAACAAAGCAGTATAACTCTACACTGCTCAGAAAGAAACAAAGCAGTATAACACTACACTGCTCAGAAAGAAACAAAGCAGTATAACACTACACTACTCAGAAAGAAACAAAGCGGTACAACTCTACACTGCTCAGAAAGAAACAAAGCAGAATAACTCTACACTGCCCCTAAAGACACTGCCCCTAAAGAAACAAAGCGGTACAACTCTACACTGCTCAGAAAGAAACAAAGCAGTATAACTCTACACTGCTCAGAAAGAAACAAAGCAGTATAACACTACACTGCTCAGAAAGAAACAAAGCAGTATAACACTACACTACTCAGAAAGAAATAAAGCAGTATAACTCTACAGAAAAGAAAAAGCAGAATAAAGCAAAAGCATAACTCTACACTACTCAGAAAGAAACAAAGCGTATAACTCTACACTGCTCAGAAAGAAACAAAGCAGTATAACACTCTACACTGCTCAGAAAGAAACAAAGCAAAGCAGTATAAACTCTACACTGCTCAGAAAGAAACAAAGCAGTATAACTCACACTGCTCAGAAAGAAGTATAACAAAAGAAAACAAAGCAGTATAACTACACTGCTACACAGTACTCAGAAAAGAAACAAAGCAGTATAACTCTACACTACTCAGAAAGAAACAAAGCGTATAACTCTACACTGCTCAGACTATAAATCTACACTCAGAAAGAAACAAAGCAGTATAACTCTACACTACTCAGAAAGAAACAAAGCGGTATAACTCTACACTACTCAGAAAGAAACAAAGCAGTATAACTCTACACTGCTCAGAAAGAAACAAAGCAGTATAACTCTACACTACTCAGAAAGAAATAAAGTAGTATAACTCTACACTGCTCAGAAAGAAACAAAGCAGTATAACTCTACACTCAGAAAGAAACAAAGCAGTATAACTCAGAAAGAAACAAAGCAGTATAACTCTCTACACTACTCAGAAAGAGAATAACAAAGCAAAGCAGTATAACTCTACACTACACTAACTCTACACTGCTCAGAAAGAAACAAAGCAATAACTCTACAAGAAAGAAACAAAGCAGTATAACTCTACACTACTCAGAAAGAAACAAAGCAGTATAACTCTACACTACTAGAAAGAAACAAAGCAGTACTCACACTGCTCAGAAAGAAACAAAGCAGTATAACTCTACACTACTCAGAAAGAAACAAAGCAGTACAAAGCAAAGCCGCATAACTCTACACTACTCAGAAAGAAACAAAGCAGTATAACTCTACACTGCTCAGAAAGAAACAAAGCAGTATAACTCTACACTACTCAGAAAGAAACAAAGCGGTATAACTCTACACTACTCAGAAAGAAACACACTACTCAGAAAGAAACAAAGCATAACTCTACACTACTCAGAAAGAAACAAAGCAGCTCTACACTACTCATATAACTCTACACTGCTCAGAAAGAAACAAAGCAGTATAACACTACACTACACTAACTCTAGAGAAGAAACAAAGCAGTAAACTCTACACTGCTCAGAAAGAAACAAAGCGGTATAACTCTACACTACTCAGAAAGAAACAAAGCAGTATAACTCTACACTGCTCAGAAAGAAACAAAGCAGTATAACTCTACACTACTCAGAAAGAAACAAAGCAGAATAACTCTACACTGCTCAGAAAGAAACAAAGCAGTATAACTCTACACTACTCAGAAAGAAACAAAGCAGTATAACTCTACACTGCTCAGAAAGAAACAAAGCAGTATAACTCTACACTGCTCAGAAAGAAACAAAGCAGTATAACTCTACACTGCTCAGAAAGAAACAAAGCAGTATAACTCTACACTGCTCAGAAAGAAACAAAGCAGTATAACTCTACACTACTCAGAAAGAAACAAAGCAAAGCAAAGCAGTATAACTCTACACTACTATAACTATACACTGCTCAGAAAGAAACAAAGCCGTATAACTCTACACTGCTCAGAAAGAAACAAAGCCGCAGAACTCTACACTGCTCAGAACGACACAAAGCTCTACACTGGTATAAACTCTACACTACAGAAACAAAGCAGTAACTCTACACTGCTCAGAAAGAAACAAAGCAGTAGTATAACTCTACACTGCTCAGAAAGAAACAAAGCAGTATAACTCTCACACTAGAAAGAAACAAAGCGAAAGAAACAAAGTATAACTCTACACTACTCAGAAAGAAACAAAGCAGTATAACTCTACACTGCTCAGAAAGAAACAAAGCAGTATAACTCTACACTACTCAGAAAGAAACAAAGCGGTATAACTCTACACTACTCAGAAAGAAACAAAGCGGTATAACTCTACACTACTCAGAAAGAAACAAAGCAGTATAACTCTACACTACTCAGAAAGAAACAAAGCAGTATAACTCTACACTACTCAGAAAGAAACAAAGCAGTATAACTCTACACTACTCAGAAAGAAACAAAGCGGTATAACTCTACACTACTCAGAAAGAAACAAAGCAGTATAACTCTACACTGCTC
The DNA here is from genome assembly GCA_024509875.1 of Oreohelix idahoensis. Lineage (NCBI taxonomy): Eukaryota > Metazoa > Mollusca > Gastropoda > Stylommatophora > Oreohelicidae > Oreohelix > Oreohelix idahoensis. The sequence continues at coordinate 185,701 of JAMPIV010000706.1, read as the reverse complement.
AGAAAGAAGCAAAGCAGTATAACTCTACACTGCTAAGAAAGAAACAAAGCGGTATAACTCTACACTGCTCAGAAAGAAACAAAGCAGTATAACTCTACACTGCTCAGAAAGAAACAAAGCAGCAGAACTCTACACTGCTCAGAAAGAAACAAGGCAGTATAACTCTACACTGCTCAGAAAGAAACAAAGCAGTATAACTCTACACTTCTCAGAAAGAAACAAGGCAGTATAACTCTACACTGCTCAGAAAGAAACAAAACAGTATATAAAATGGACTGACACTGACAGATTTCCATACACAAATCAATCAGTACCCTTATAAACTCCCCAAGAAGCATTACCATTCAACAAACATGCCACATTTTCTGTCACGTGCCATCAGTTCCAGGTATTTTCCCTGTCTTCCTCATCATTTTCACTGCCGTCTGAAGTTCTCTTCTCCTTGTCGTCTTCGGTCTACCTCAGCTTCCCTTACCCTAGGGCATTGTTTCCCAACTTTTTTCGAGTCGCGACCCACTTTTATAATAGCCAAGTAACCTGCGACCCCCCGCCACATTTGCATAAAAATGCATTTTTAATAGCGTAAAGAAAACACATTAAAAATAGATTTTTCAGAATATAATTCTAATCTAATATTTAACTAACCTAATATTTAATGCAATGGTTGTGCTTGCATCTGGGCAATCACCTTCAAAATTCGCGGCTGAGCGTTAGTTAAAGCCAATCTCATGTCATCCTCAACATTCAGTCTGTTCCTTGCCTGTGTTTTGATATGAAGAAGCGTTGAAAATCCACTCTCGCAGAGGTATGTAGAGACAAATGGAAGTAACACTCGAAACGCAAGCATGGTGACATTTGGATATGACTGATACATAGCACATCTGAACTGAGTCAGCAATTTTTCATAAAACAAATTACGTGCCGAGGAAACGTTCCGCAGCTCCAAAAATTCATCCTGTACATCATCGGGAATGCTGGCTACATTCAGGGAAGCAGAGAATGGGTTTCGTACCAGTGCAGCTTCTTCTGTAAGCTCAGGGAAGTACCGCTGAAATTCATTTTCAAGGGATTCAAGGTGCCCAGTAATCTCCTCCTTCAGATTTTCATCCAGTTCACCTTCAGATTCCTCCATCACACTGCAGAGTTTTTTCAAACATGGCAATGTTTCCAAGATTTACTTTCCGACGCCAGTTTTTTTTAGCTTGGATACAAATTTCTGAAGATTGTCTTGAAATTGGATAATGTGTGTTTCCTTTCCCTGAAGTTTCAGGTTCAGATTATCTAGCTTGTCTAAAATGTATGCTAAGTAAGCAACTCTGTTCTTCCAAGCTTCATCATTAAAGTCATGATTCCCTTGCACTTCCAGGAACAACTTGATTTCATCTTTCAACTCAAAGACACGAGTGACAACATTTACTTTCGACAACCAGCGTACATCAGTGTAGAAAAGAAGAACCTCGTGATCAGAATTCATGTCTTCTTTACAGAGTTCTATAAACAGACGAGTGTTGAGGGCTCCAGATTTGATGTAATTCATAATTTTGATCAGAGAATCAAGTACCTCTTGCAGAGGAGCTGGAAGAGTCTTACTGGCAAGAGCATATCAGTGAATCATGTAGTGAATGACCTTTGCTTGGGGAGCAAGTTCTTTCACTTTTGTCTGAAAGCCCGACTTTGACCCTAGCATAGCTGGTGCTCCATCTGTACAAACTCCACAGACGTTTTTCCACTGTAGTCCTCCAGATTCAAAAAAGGTATTTATCTTCTCCATAATATCTTCACCTTTTTTAGTAGTTTCAAGTGCACTACAAAACAGGAACTCTTCCTTGATGTCATCTGAATGAATATATTTCACAAAGACAAGCAACTGAGAACATGAACTTACGTCCGTTGATTCATCAACTTGAAAAGAAAACAATGGAGAAACTTTGATTTCATTCAAAACCTGCTCTTTCACGTCTACGGACATATCTGAAACGCGCCTTTGAATAGTGTTATTGAACAGAGATATTTGTCGTATCTTTATCTCGCTGGTTTCCCCAAGAATTAACTTCACCGTCTTCAACATGCAGGGCTTGATGAGCGTTGCTCCAATCGTGTAAGGTTTTATTTTTTTGTTGTGCAAATTTCCAATGCGACTTCATATGATACTTGCACTGCTGCTGTGCTCTGTTTCTGAAAACTTCCTGTAGGATCAAGTCTCTGACATCTGAGACTAGTTTCATGGCGTCGAAAGAACTCCAAATCCTTTTAGTATGTTCTGAATGCTTTGTCCCTAAGTGACGTTTGAGTTTTGAAGGTTTTATAGATTCAGCACTGACAACAACATTGCACAAAACGCAGTGTGGCTTCTCTATGCCATTGCTGATCAAGGTGGTAAAGCCCAATTTGAGATAGTCCTCTGAAAGAACATATAACCAATTTTTATAAAATCGAGAACGTTCAGGAACATCCCCATTTATCAGTAACAAAAGTATAAAAGGAGAACCCCCAACACAACCCCAAGAATGCAGCAGTACAAAAGCGCCGAGGCAGCACAGCGAGAAGAAAGACAAGTCGCTCACAACCTCAAGAGGACCTGGGCAAAAGGAACCCCAATAGAAACTAACACGGTAGAATGTCTGAATAAAAGTATAGTTCTAAACTACTTTATGAGGAAGTCCTGGAGACAGGACAGTAATATTTAAAACAAACAATAATTGTTTAATAATGTTTAGCGTTAAGTCACTTGGCTCACTATTTTATTAAAATAAAACACCTATTAATACTAATAAAATAACAATAAAAATATAAATAAACAATTAGCCAACTAAATTGTTTTCCGTCGGGAAACGATAATAGCGATGCACAAAGCCGACCGACAGCATGGACTGATGACGATCTATTGACGCTCGTTAGATTTTAGAAAGTGCAAGCAGTAGCTAAGCCGTGCTTGACAGCGAGTGGCTGGTTTCCATCATGGCGCCAACTAAAGGTGGTTGACTATTGGCGAACTAAGTTCGCACCAGTTTGCATCAGACGGCCCATCGCGGACATTATCGAATTACTTCATTCCAAAGATGGCGGCGTCAGCAAAACATACGGGGTGATCAACTGTGTTAAGAGAGCACCTCACCTTTATTCGACGGTCCGTATTCGACAGTCTGTTATTCAAACATCGAGACACCGATTAAAAATGAATTGTGATATTGAATTTTGCATCATAGTGAATATTTTTTTTCAGTTTACTATTTGTAACATAGAATTTTATTCTAACGATAACAATGCATGTGCATATTTTGTTTTTAGGGAGTGAATCAAGGTCCGCAGCGGCGGAAATTTGAAAAAATATTAAAGGCCCGCCATAGCAAATAATTAAAATAATATAAAATGTTTAATATGTATGAACACGGCGGGCTTTTAATATTTTTTAAGTATCCGCCGCGGTGGACCTTAAGTCACTTCCTTTCACTTATCAAAAATCAGTGTTACAACCACTAGTAGAATATTTCAGTGAAGCCATATTGAAATAAATAAGTGTTGAAAACCTTCGTGGTGAAATTTCATATAAAAATAATTGCAACTAAAAATAGCCGCGGCGACCCCCCCGAAAACACTTTGCGACCCCCTTGGGGGTCGCGTCCAACAGGTTGGGAACCCGGGTTCAAGGGATTCTAGAACAAGAACTGTTTGGTAACGCTTTCAACATGTTTCTTCTCCTTATATGTTTATACGTTTATCGGTCTACCTCAGCTTCCCTTACCCTAGGGATTAAAGAACAAAAACTGTCTGGTAATTTGTTGTTGTTTTTCTGTTGTCTGGTCTTCTACTTCTTTATTTCTCACTGAGTGCCTGATAACATACCTTTATGTGTTGTTTGTTTATTTATTTGCTGTTTACAGGCCTCGGGTTTCCCCTCCTTATATGTTTATACGTTTATCGGTCTACCTCAGCTTCCCTCACCCAAGGGATTAAAGAACAAAAACTGTCTGGTAACGCTATCAACAGGTTTCCTCAGTGTGTGTCCAATCAATCTCTAGCTTCTCAATTCTCATCTCTTGTTCCACTGGCACATGTCTGGTTCTTGTCACTAGTTCTACGTTGGAGACTTTGCCATACTATTTCAGTCCTACTTTTCTACTCAAGCACCCATTTATGAATGTTCTTAACTTCAAGGTTGTTTATGTTGTTCTCCGTGTTTACAAGCAACACAATAGGACTGACTTGACATTTGAGCTGAAGATTTTTATTTTTGTGTTGGATTCTGTTTATTTTGATTTCCATTCCAAATACAGTGAATACTTCTCTTGGTTTTTGTATCCTTATTTTAATATCACTATCTGTCCCTCCAGCTCTGACAACATTGTCGCTACGACAACTACGTCGTCTCACATCTTGTAGGGGTGGTTATTCATCTACAGTGTTATTATTGTTTACTGCATTTATTCTTATTTCCATTTTATTTTCCCTGTGTAATTTCAGACTTGCCTGTTGACACCTCTCATCAATGGGGTCAGAGTGGCTAAAAGGTATGGCGTCCGCCTCGAATTCTAGAGGTACCGAGTTCGATTCCCAGTTGAGGGAATATAATTTCTGGAAATTATTTTTCAGAACCAATGGTCCTAATGGTATCGGAATGAAGAGATAGGCATTCCGCGGTCAACGCGAGTACAGAGATTTAGGTTCCCAAAGTACAAATGAAGATAATATTTTTGAACGTCTTAAATTGTTTGCTAACCATGATGTTATTGAAAGAAAATTTATCACTGCGTGATCGGAATGCAACATATCTCAATTTTGTAATACTCGTACAAAATGGTTCGATATATTCCTTTTCAGCCGAGATTTTATCAAATATATTTGCTGAAATCAAAGTACTTTGCCCTAATAGTTGACTGTAATATTTAAAAAAAAAAATGAAAAAAAAAGAAGAACGGGAGCTGTCTTCAGCATCCCTACAATGTGTAACAGTAAACAGTGATTCAATGAAACAATTTACACAGTTCAGCGATGAACCCAGGAACAAGTGCAATTTTCTTTTCCAAGTTTCTTTTAGGAATCAAGAACTTGAGGCTGTCAATAACTGCATGAAATATCAAGTCTCTAAACTAGAATACTGTCGTGCACGTATACAAATGTAAAATACGTGCCAGTCAGTTCCCTAATACTTGCCGTTTTGATATTATTCTCATTTCCGACTTCGATTATGACTAAAGTAGTCTCATTTCCGCACCAATGAACTACGTCCCAAGGGATGTCATCCATGGCTTCTGACATTAAATTAAATTCTCCCGATTATATCCCTTAAACTGTAATACATTTAGTTTCTAATTATAATCAAGAAACAATGTATTGAAAAGAGCAAAAATCATCATTAATACACTTACATACAATACTATATAATGCATTGGAAGCATAATAAAATTAAGGTATCATGCAATATTATGCACTCATGATGTATTCGAAATAAAGAGATAGAGAGGGAGAGAGAGAGAGAGATAGACAGACAGACAGACAGACAGACAGACAGACAGACAGACAGACAGAGAGAACTAGAGAGAGGGAGAGAGAACTAACGAACGAACAAATGATCGAACGAACTTTATTTCCAAAGAGTTAAGAATTGGGCACGCAGGCCTGTCTGACATTCTGCTCTTCCCCTCCCTCTCTCATCTTGCGTAATGCATCCTTTCATCCTTACATTCACTTTAAGCATTATTTAGTATGTTTAAAAAAAAAACAAAATAGAGAGTAATGCGCACAAAACACACAAACAAAAACTAATAAAAAAACAATACAAACAAACAGACAAATTCAACCCTTCATACACTTAATTAGACAATGACATAATCAGATTGCGGAGGTACATTATAGGAACTCGTGAAATATTCGACCAGTCTGACAGTCTGATATTGAATAGCTAGCTAGCGAGAGAGAGAGAGAGAGAGAGAGAGAGAGAGAGAGAGAGAGAGAGAGAGAGAGAGAGAGAGAGAGAGAACGAACGAACGAACGAATTTTATTTTCTTCTTCTTCTTTCGTTTGCTTGAACTATATTGTCTATATCTGCAATGTTGTTTCTTGTATAAACTTCACTGTCTTTTGTAGTTCATACAGAGGTCCGTATAGTTTTGCTTCCAGTGTTGTTTCTCTGGGCCAGTGGGTTTGCCTCAATATATCATATTCGGGGCAATCTTGAAGTACATGCTCAGCAGTCTGGGGTGCCTGTCCACATGTACACATGGCTGAATTGCCAATCTTGAATTTTGTATACATGTGGCTGCGGAGGCGGTTGTGTCCTGTTCTGAGGCGCAGAATGACTATTTGTTCTGATCTGTTCATAGCTTGGTAGTCATCCTGTGTTGGTGGCTTTCTGATAGATTTGATCATCTTTTTCTTCTGATGGTACGTAACTGGTACATCCGGTTGCTCGTCTGCAGCACCTTCTTTAGCCAGCCCGTCTGCTCTCTCGTTTCCTGGTATTCCACAATGAGACGGTATCCACTGCATATCGACCCTGCGCTGGTTGCACAGTTCAGAAAGTAGGGCTTGTATACTTGGCAATTTTCTGGACTGAAGTGCTTGGAGTGATGATCTTGCATCTGTCAGGAATACTACAGGCTGTGAACCGAGATTGGTGTTCAACAGTTTCTCAGTTGCCACCTTGATTGCCTGGACGTCTGCATCATAGTTGTTACAGAATTTCCCCGTTGGTACTCTGACCGTATCCCTAGTGTTGTATGGGTATTCTATGTACACTCCTGCTCCTCCATTTACGACTTGGCCATCTGAACGTAAACCATCTTCTAGGTAAACTTCCAGAACTCACACAAGTTCTGAATCAAAATTTCCATGTTTTTGGGCTTTCAGAATGTCGTCATGTTTTTGGGCTTTCAAAATGTCGATGAAAATCGCACCATTATCGTGACTATCCGTGCTCATGACACGGGTGCACCATTAGATTTACAAACGCATTTGCAATAGCTATGTCATCTCAAAGTCTGAATGAGAAAATATCAGATGGTGACATTGCACGTACTGGTTTTAAAACTATTCGGCGAGATTCTAGTAGACAATTAGAGACAGGTTTAGCAGTCTATATTTCCACTTCTCTCAGTTATCGCCGCAGAAACGATCTAGAGACCATAGATATAGAATGCATATGGTTAGAGGTAAAGCCACATAAGCAAAAACCCATTGTAATAGGATATCTTTATCGTAATCCCAGTGTAGGAACAACATGGTTTGAAGATTTCACGAACATGATGGATAAAGTTATCACTACAGTCAATGAAATTATTCTTCTTGGTGATTTCAATATTGATATGCATAAGCCACATCAAACATGGACCCACATCATAGCATCGTACAACATGAAACAAATAGTCAACAAACCTACCAGAGTGACAAATACATCATCCACACTGATCGATCCCATCTATGTAACCTGTCCAGAAAACATTATAGAATGTTCCATCCCTACTATTGCTATGAGTGACCACTATCCCATATGTTGCACTTGGGCAAAAAATGGGTACAAATATCCAAAAAATAAACACATCAGTATTGAATATAGAAGTCTAAAAAATTTCAACCAAGAATTATTTTTTAATGATTTGCGAAATGCGCCTTTCGCCGATGTTTACCAACTTCCTGATCCTGATGACGCCATTGCATATTGGACACGGACATTTTATAGTATTTTTAATAAGCATGCGCCTACTAAAGAAATTCGCGTAAAAAGGCAAACTAAATCTCCATTTATCACACAAGAAGTACTTGCCGATATGAGGCAGAGGGACCGAGCGCACAAAAATTAGGACATTATTACATATCGGGCAGCGAGGAACATAGTACAATATTTAATTCGCAGAGAAAAGAAAAACTACTTTGGTAATTTAGTTCAAAGCAAAAGCAACAGTAGAAATATATGGAAGGCAATCAATACCTTAGTGAACAAAAGAAATTCGCCAGACTCACAAAATCCCAATACTTCATTTACTTGTACAGACTTCAGCAATCATTTTCAGGCAGACATCCACAATATAAAATCCGCCATACCTTCTTCCCCTTGTGACTTCAGCGAATTATCTACGTTCTGCGAGAACAAGTGTACTAACACCATTCCATGCGACATTCCTTTTATAACAGGTAACGAAGTTTATAACTATCTTATTAATCTTAAAGATAATAACTCATCGGGACTTGATGGAATCAGTAATCGAATACTGCGTTATGCTGCACTAGCTATTACTGATACACTAACATACCTATATAATCAATGACTCGCAAGGAGTTACTTTCCATCTGCCTTTAAAATCGCTAAAGTATACCCTCTTGTTAAACCTGGTTCATCAGATAATAGCAACCTTGGTAACTATAGGCCCATTTCTCTTATATCATCGCTATCCAAAGCACTGGAAAAACACATACACAAAACAGCAATGGAACACCTAGTTAATAATGACCTGCTTGTTGATAGTCAGTCGGGGTTTAGACCAAAGCATTCATGCGACACAGCCTTAACAAAAATGATAGAGAACTGGCATCTGTCGTAGATTTTTGATAGGAGAATTAAGACTTGGGTTGGTCCCTTCTGAATAGATTGGAATGAGTGATAGTCACAGTGTGAGATAGAAATACAAAATAGATTTCCACGAGTGAGGTGGTGGAATAGTGATAGAGGCTGTCTCTGAGAGCGGGAAATCTTCTCTCTCTCTCTCTCTCTCACCTATCTTCTACGACAGATCTAAAGTAGTCAGACAGTCTAACACATATACATTAAATATATCTATATCCACTCACGTGCACGCACATTCAAGTGACGACAGGTAGACACACAGACGTGGGAAACTATAACAAATGATTATATAGATATTTAGAACGAGCTGACCAACGCGCTGATTAATTTATTGTTAAGTTTATTTATCATTGTAAACTTACGTCACAACATGTAAAAATTACATTTAAAAAAACATATACAAATAGTCATAAGTCAATAAAAAAAATGCTACAAGAATTGATAGACCCACAGTAAGATCCTTCCCCTCGATGTTTAGCCCACAGTCCCGTTAAAAGGAACAAAAGTGATAGCCCCCAAAGAGTCACAGATACATAGGGTTTAGTCTAAGAGTTTTTTTCTTCTTCTCGTAAATGTATGAACAGAGTTGGATAATCTGATTTAGCCTAAGAAAGAAAAAAAAAAAAAAACTAGCATGTGAAACAATTCTGCAGAAAAAAAAAATTAAGACAGCAAATTGGTGCCAAAATACAAAGATAAAATCACACTCAGACCTGCGTTCGCTCTATACATTCAGACGAGCACACGTGCACATACTCACACCTTTGATAGCCACTCCTGGAACAAAACTAATATTTTTAGGACTTGTTCATACAGAATCTTCAATGGTAATCCTGCGCTAAGAAAACCCCAGGTCCAAAAAGACGGGTTGAATTCACCACTTCCGGGACCGTTCTCTTGGGAATACTATGGTTTTAGATGTCTGTTTAAGTCACATAAAATTTGTCCAGGCACGAGCGTTAACAACGAGCACAGTGTCGCTAGCTTAGGTTTCTAGAATTTAGGAATGTCAGATCGGTGTCTACTTTCAGGAAAAGGACTATATTTGGTCACCACACCACTAGTCGAAACTCCGTCAAATGTTACTGACGTTAATATGTTAATTGCCACACCGGCTAAATTTTGTACATAGAGTTTGTGCAGAAATCTGATCCGGCTCAAAGGCCCAGTACTTATTAAAAAAAAACAGTTTAGTCTCTATTAAAAAAAAAACCCGTTAGTGAGAGTTTTACTCTGTCTATTTATGAAGACACAAGCACTGTCAGACAGGTGTTAACATGCAAACCCACGTGGTTAAAAGATTAAAAAAACTGTTTATGTTTCTCACAGGTATGTCTCTTGTACTAAAACGCTGGCAAAGTTTAAGTACCACAGTTTCATTATATAAAATGGGAAAAGTACATATAAAATAATTATACATGCTATGTACTCGGATATAACTGACAATTTAAACTGCAAGCGTGGCTTGTCTTATAGTTTAACACTGCATGTGAATTAAGTTATATTTAAAAATCATACGAGCGTATTCCGTCAACACTCATGAGGCTTCTAGCATTTATAAGTTAGTTTAACAAGTTTATTCTCGTCTGATTATTTAGCAGTAAAATTAAATTCATTATAGCTGTATTGTTGTTTAAGCTAGAAATTATAATTTATTCTGCTTTCCACTGAAACACGTCACTAGAAAATAATACAGATTATATAAATTAAGCGCTCTGCACCAAATCTAACTAGTGTAATAAAATAAGCGATTTAACACTTTGAACACTTCACAAAATACTAGATAATAATATATAATATTTTACCTCACACAGAACTACAGGTAGTCGCACAACTTAAGAATTATATGCTTATATTTATGGAAGTCTAGAAGCTCGACAAATTGTCGAAACAAACTGAGAAACTTCGCTATACAGCTTATTCTGTTGCGAGCAACCTGTCTACTGCGAATTTAGAGGACTGAATGAAAATAAAATTTAACTCCCTCCAGTATATATGAAACGCCAGACAAAGATGTCCACTATTTCCATAAACTACACAATAGCCTCCACCTTTCCGTCTATAACACTACGTTTAACACCTAAACGCATGTCGTAACTGCCACCTACTGACCGAGAGGGCGCGTGTCAGTTGCGAACCTCAGACGGCTAGTCTCCAATGCCCCGGCAGTTTTCATACTTCACGCTGACCATGGCCCACAATGAGGGTCGTGTCAGGTGGGATTTCCAGACAAAATGTCTCAAACTGCGCCAAGGAGACGTCCTTTATCTCGCTTTTCTGAGCGTTCAGCCGACACCACTCGTTGTGGCAGGTGAAAATGTAGACAAATTTGTCGCCTATATGTCTGGCGAAAACGAATATGCGCAGTTTACATCCACAACGCGATAACCTCCCGAGCCTGGCATCTACGTAATAACCTCACTAGTGCGTTTCAAAATGAGAAACTAAACCCGGCGAAAGTTAGAATGGGAAAATATTAATGTATATAGTCGCAAACGAACGAATGCGAAAAACACAGGAAAAAGGTAAAGAGCGACAATAATAAAAATAGAGGATACGGGTGAAAGAAAAAAAGAAGAGGATATAGGCAATTTAATTATCATAAATGTCTACGTGACAGAACGTCCCCCCTTTAAGATATGGAAGCACTCCATGTCTACGTTATGGAATAAAATTTCCTATATCCGTAGCTTCAGGGTGTCTGTCTTCCTCCATCTCATTTCCCCTATCCATCTCTGTCCAATTCCTACTCAAGTCTACTCCCAAAGTTTCCTTTCTCTGGAATGTCTCCCATGCGCGCTTGAAAGAGCGTCGCCGCTTCTGACATTTTTCAAAGATTTCCTGTGATTGCAGTGGAGTTTCCCTGCCACTATCGTCATCTTCGTCAGTTTTGGCGATCGCCAGGAGATGGTCGGAGGTTGGCACTGGTTTTTCGAAGTATCTCTTTAAGAGATTTAAATGGAAAACCTTTTCCTTTCCTTCAATAGAGATCTGGTAGTTAGCCTTAGAAATCATTTTCAGGACGGTAAACGGCCCTTGCCATCCGATCTTCAGTTGGTTGTTCTCGGTAGGGAGTGTAAAAAGTGGTGGTTATTATGGTTGTAGAATGGAGTAGTGTACTCTGATCATCACTGGACGGAAACTCGCAGGAAGTCAATGATGCAGGAACTGGTTTCCTTCTAAGGCTCCAGGAGGAGCAGGCCCTTAACTTGGTCAATTCAACCGACGCAGGATGGTGTAAATATGCAGTGAGAGTGTAGAGTGTTATTAACGCGAATGATGGAATGTTCGTATCTTGACCAATCTAAAGCACTCATTCACTCATGTCTATAAGGCACCAATGCAGACTGCTGGAATCTTTTCATACAGTTTATTCAGACGCACATACTGGGCAGAACGAATAGATCATAAGTACATGTTGACACATCAATCTTCAGGCATGAATAGTAGATCCCATGTCATGGAACATTCAAATATAATGGGTGGTACAAAACAGCATTCAATGTTGTTATACATTATAGCCGCATCCCCTATCTGACTGAACGCGTCAGTAAAGGCGGATCGGTAAACAAATGAAGAGTTCGATGGACGAACCTTCTTCCCCTTGCTAAGTTCTTAGGTTGCTTATGTTCAATGTTTATATCATACTGTGAAACCACGATAAGGGGTTTTCATATAAATGAGATCTCCATGCCACTGTCCAAATAGTAAGATACACGACCCGTTCTCTGGACAGTGATCTATAATATGACAGGAATACAAAAAATGGCCTCCTTCCCTGAGCTTTCGCTCACTCGCCCAGCAGAAGAATAATCATCAGCCAAAGTTGATTCAAAACTTGAATAAGTATAACTTTCCAGAGTTACCATACAGTCCCTTTGTCAGAAGGTTACTTCATGAAGACATAAGCGCTGATGGAACCTGTCATCTACAACAATGTCTAGTTAAACGACCAACGATGCACGAAAATACGTTGCTTCATCTAGGTCTAACCATAAGGAGATCGTCAAAAGGGAGTGGATTTACCTTGAGTCCGAATAGTACATAATACAGTACATGAGGAGAGTCTCTAACACTATAATCTTGTAGAAACACAATCTCCTACTGAAGAAATCACTTCATAAATAATTTTCCACTCTAGAAAGGACCAACCCTGGAAATGCGTGACCAGCCATTGTAGGCGGCAATATCGGAACTCATCACGACTCGCCAAGACAACCAATACCTCCGCTAGAGCGGCATAAAGAATATAGTCCTGCCTACCCATACAAAATATACAATATAGGACTGAATCTACTTGCACTAATAATATGTAATACATATGAATTCAGGCCATAAACATTCTAAGAACGATCAATCTATTTTCTGGCTATGACAAATGATGAATGCCAAAATATAAGTATTCTTACGCCCGATCAATATAAAGGGAGATTATCCATATAATCAAACGTATAAATCAAACATGGATTATCTGTCATCTTTACAAAAGAGAGCATTTTCGTACCCGATTAAATACAACAATATATTTTCCATATTAAATAGACATATCGTACATTTGTAATCTGTGCATTCAAAAATATGTATGCAACAGATTACCACAACCCCCGGGAAAAAAATGGTACTTTTTTTTTGAAATACATCCAGGAGCAACATACAATAGGCTCACAACGCACGAACAACAATGCGCAGATGATAAGCATTCCAAACAAATGTAACGCCTAATGTAAGGCAAAGTCGTCATATAGCACGACCAATGAGAGTCTATCTCAGGATTTAGAGAAAATTTTTCTCTGAGTATAAATATCTGCAGAGAGGTGTCACTAACGCATAACACAATACTGGCAACGCCACAATTTGTACAATAGTTCATCTTAGGAATCTTAACATTATGATCACCAAATAAGAAAAATATCAAAAACCTGCGGTGAATATACATCAATGCACCGCTAAGTAGTGATACAGACAATGTATGATATATTACATATAAGTAAATACTTTAACATAGGAAAAACTGTAGTAAAGTCAGACATGTTAGAAATCTCAAGATCTGACAGTTAGGTGGAATCATGTGGGCATCTCGATAAGATATCCGCCATCACATTTTCTGAACCACGGATAGCTCGCACCGAAAAATGAAAAGGCTGAAGAGCAATCGCGTATCGCGTTGATCTCGCGCTCTTCAGATTTTTAGTCTGAATAGCTGTAAGAGCTTTCTGGTCAGTCTCCACAATAAAATGCGCGCCAAGAAGAAATCTTTGAAGTTTAAGGATTGACCAAACCATAGCCAATAATTCACGGTCTAGGACCGAGTAATTTCTCTCTGCGGCATTAAGTTTTCGAGAAATATACATCACTGGATGCAGAGTTCCAGAGTACTCTTGCATTAGTGCCGCTCCAATCCCAGTGGATGAAGCGTCACTACGAAGAATAAATGTCTTATCTTTAGTAGGTAACACCAAGATAGGTGAAGTAGAAAACATCGTTTTAACCTTATCCAAAGAGGATTGACATTCTTGAGTCCAATTGACTATATTAGGAGACCCTTTCTTTAACAAAGAAGAAAGAGGTGACATAATTGAGGACAGATTCGGAATGAATCGTCCATAAAATTGTATGAGACCTAAGAGACTTCGCACTTGCTTTTTAGTCTTAGGCATAGAAATGTTAAGTATCTTACTTGTATTATGGTCTTCTGTTTTCAGAAACCCATGACCAACACGGTGACCTAAGAAAAATATTTCGCTAAAACCAATACACGCTTTCGATGGTTTCGCTGTCAGGTTATGCTCGCGTAAGATAGACAATAGTTCATTTATCCCATTATAGTGATCGTTCCAAGTATCACTGAAAAGACAGATGTCATCAAGATATGCAATGACATCTGAGCGATGAGATAGGATTCGACGCATCATGCGTACGAATGTCGCTGGGGCATTCATAAGGCCGAAAGGCACGAAATTCTATTGGAATAGACCCCTAGGCGTCGAAAAAGCAGTAAACGGTTTGGCGTGTTCGGATAGTGGGACTTGCCAATATCCCTTAGACAAATCGAGTTTAGTAAAGAAATGAGAATTCGATAGTCTAGTAAGTAGCTCTTCAAGTAAAGGCATAGGTTCAGCATCAAATTTCGTCACTTGGTTCAATTTGCGATAATCAACGCAAAGACGTATGTTGTTGTCTTTTTTTCGCACGATAACCATCGGTGAAGAATATGCTGATGTGGATGGTTCAATTATTTCCAACTCTATCATTTCATCCAACTCTTTTTCTACCTGTGCTTGAAAATGTATCGGGATAGGATACGGTCTGACTCTTATAGGATTATGGTCAGTAAGAATAATGTCGTGTTCAATGACATTAGTTCGACCAGGAATGTCAGTAAGGACATCCTGAAATTGTTGTAACATAGCAGAAACTTGTTTCTGTTCTCCTGGCGATAATTCGGGAGAAATCGCAACATCTTTCCATGACTCATTAGAATGAAGCGGAATCATTGGAAAAGGGAGATTCGCATCTGAGAAACTCGTTTCCTCATCCTGTATTACTGACAGTGATGAGTAATGTCCATGTGGGACTGGTGAATCGTCCGTTGCCTGGAAAACAGGTTGTAAATAATCCGGACGTTCGTGGAATTCCGTGAGCATGTTGATGTGGAAGGTTTTATGCTTTCCATCAGTATCGACAATATAGTCGACATCAGAAACTTTTGATATTACATCGTACGGACCTTTCCAAGAAATAAGGAGTCTGTTTTCTCTACAAGGTAGCAAGACCAATACTTTGTCACCTGGACAGAGTTATCGCAAGCGTCTGGTCTTATTGGCAAATTGCCTTGCCTTCTGTTTCGCAAATTCAGAAGAAGCAGTTGCCAATTTGCATGCTTCAATAATCTTGTGTCTAAGTGCAATGACATATTCATAAGAGGATTTTGTGTCATCGACAATATTATCAGCAATTATGAGATCATGAAGTAGAGACATAGGACCTCGCGGTTTCGCGCCAAAGACAAGTTCAAAGGGAAAGAATCATGTATGTTCATTGGCGACCTCTCTGTATGCAAAGAGAGCCGCGGGTAAAACCCTGTCCCAATCCTGAGGATGATCCTCAGTTATCTTACCTAATAGGTTTTTCAGAGTTCTATTAAGACGCTCTACCATCTCATTGGACATAGGATGATAAATACTACTCAGAGATCTTTTTATCTTAAGAGTTGACATCACTTGAGACATGGTATCCGATACGAGTTGGGTACCATGGTCTGACAATATTTCTCCTGGAAATCCCAGACGAGAGAATATAAGCCAAAGAGCATCTGCAATATCAGCAGTAGTTATGCTCTTCAGAGGGATAGCCTCTGGCCAACGTGTGCACATATCAACACACGTCAAGATATATTGGTGTCCTCTAGCAGACTTTGTCTTAAATGGACCAATGATGTCTATCGCCATTTTTTGAAATGGTCGAATTGGAATATCTGCAGCCTGAATAGGTGCAGCATGGCGTGGACCTTTGGATTTAACTTCCTGACATACCCTACAGGATCGACAATAGATCTGTATGTCCTTGTTCACAAACGGCCAAAAGAAAGACGCAAGAACACTAGATTTAGTACGGGAAAAACCCATATGCCCAGCACACTGAGAATCATGAGCGTGCTGTAAGATTTTACCTCTCATATTTTTGGGCACAAGAATTTGAGAATGAATGGACTTAGCGGAGTCTTGTACCATACGTACAAGTACCCCATTCTTCATCGTAATCCAAGATTTACGATTCGTGTCCTTATTCGGATCACCTTCTTTTGCTAGAGTAAAGAATTTCTTTAGAGTAGGATCATCTTCCTGCTGTTTTATAAAGGAATCATGCGAAATCTCCAAGAGATCACCTTGGTTCTGGTCATCATTATCTCCAGAAGGCGAAGATTGTGGCATGTTTAGAGCTTGAGCTCTAGTGACTGCAGCATTTGCAGTATGCATATTATCACTTTCCCAATCGGCAATTTGTTGCGGAGTGCATTCTTTCGCACCATGAATGTGACCGACGATAAGATCAGCGATCGGATTCGGCAGAAGACATGCGTGCACATCTCCTGTAAAGAAGGGAGTAGAAATGTTGATAATGGCAGTGGAGTACTTCTCCAATGTGCCACCAAATGTTTTGCATTTGATTATTTTGCCAGTGGCTCGAGAAGGATCTATGAGTGACTGCCTCACTCCAATGGATGTGCACCCGGAATCAAAGAGAATTGAGACCGGAGTACCATCTACTAAACCATTATTTAATTTCAGAGCCCCTCTTCCATCATGCGCGACTGACGCAGGGAAAGCGGGAAGAGGATGACCACAGCTTAAAGTCGAAACTGTGGTTGGCTCGAATAATGTTTTGCATTGGGAACACTGAAATGCTCTGTCAGAATCGAAAGCAGAACATCCCACATTATTAGAGTCTTTCTTATCATTGGTTTGCTTACCGGCTTCATGAAACTCTTGTTGTGCCGAGTTAGCCTGGTAATGAGATTTACCATGTCTTTTGTGTTGTGATCTACCTCGATTATTGTTGCCTCTGTAATTATTATTCCCTCTGTTATAATCCCTGTTTGGGTTTGAGTCATAATGTTCATCATTATAATCATCATGCTCATTATAGTGAGAATCCCTGAAGGATTGATCCCGTTGTGTCCAAGAAGGAACACCCTGGTAATTTCTATTATTATTTCCTCTACGGAAATTTCTATAGTTATGGCCACCCCTGTATCGAGGACTGTCAACCCGTTTCCAGAATTTAGAAGAAGAACCTTGATTTGGTTGGTTACCTTGGTTTTGATGATTACGCCAATTAACCCTTTTGTCAAATTTATTTTGAGCTCCCTGAAAGTTGTGTGGGTACTTGGGATTGTATTGTGTTGCTGAAGCAACCGGCATACCCTCTTTAATCTTAGTGTTGCTAAGAGTTACGTCCGGGTGTGCCGTAACGTATTGGTCATAATATTCTTGCATTTGTTTTAGTGTTTGTGGCTTACGCTCTTGTAGAAATTCAAGGAAATGTTTATTGATAGAAGACATGACCTTGTCTCTGAGCAACAAATCCATAAGAGCATCATATGTTTTCTCTATTTTGGATAATTCAATCCATCGTTGAAATGTAAGACGTATTTTCGCAATGAATTCTGAGAATTCAACCCCAGTCTCAGGTACCATTCTTTTAAACAACATGCGATAACCTTCCTCTGGTAACTGAAACTTCTTAATCAAGGCTGCCCTAATAACATCATAATTATCCTTGTCAGCCTCTTCAACCAAACATAGACTAGTGAGAGAATCGCCTGTTAGATTCTCAGATAATTGGTTAACATATTGCGATTTATCAACATTATGAGCCCGACAAGCACGTTCAAACCTCTGAAGCCAGAATGTTATATCATCATTGGCAGAATTGAATGTTGGTACCTTAACTTTGTAAGTAAAGGGTTTACTATTACCACCAGATGCCTGATTAACATTGCTCATACTTGTCAATTTCAATTTCTCTAATTCAAACTCATGTTCTCTTATTGCTTTTCTCTCTTCAGCTTCTCTGTCTAATCTTTTCTGTTCAGTTTCTCTGTCTATTCTTTTTTGTTCAACAGCAGCAGCAGCTTCTCTGTCTAGTCTTTTTTGCTCTGCCTCAAATCTCCTTTCTTCCACCTGCATCTGCAATTTCTTTTGTTCAGCAGCAGCATCAGCAGCAGCTTTTCTCTCCTCAGCAGCAGCTTCTAATTTTTTTTCTTCTATTTGAAGTTTTCTCTCCTCAGCAGCAGCTTTTCTCTCCTCAGCAGCAGCTTTTTTCTCCTCAGCTTGCATCTGCAATCTGAAATTCTCAGCATCTATCTTCTTTATTTCAACTTCTGCTTTCCATTTATTCTCATCTTTTTGTTTTTCCTCTTCTGATTTTAATGCAATAGCAAATTGAGCAGTTGCCCATTCTTCTAACTCTTTACCAGTTTTATCAAGGGATTCCCCTTGTGTAATAAAGTAATCTAATGTAGACATCCTGTCTTATTAAATCAGAAACCTGAAAAAGTAAATAAATTACCTTATTTCACTTTCATGGGAGACAAGTCTATACTATAGACTTAGTCTTAGTGAAAAACTTGTATGGTTATTTTGTTTATAATATAACCAATGATAACTTGAGTACCTGTGGAAAACAATAACTGTATATCCCAAACACTGTGGGAGACAAGCCTTACAAAGGTCTTGTATACTTCCTTAATGTAATCAATGATCACTTGAGTACCTGTGGAAAATAATATTTTCTATCCCAATCACTGTGGGAGACAAATCTTACAAAGGTCTTGTACACTTTCTTAGTGTAATCAATGATCATAAAGTACTGGTCTGTACTATAATGTAAGTGTATTCAACTATACCTCATATATCATATGTCAACTAAAGACATTACAAAGGACAAACAAGAAAAGACAATATGAAAACATTTGCAGAAATCAAATTAAATTAAATAGGACAAATCAAAGAAAATGATCACAGAATCTGTGATGATAACTGCAATAAGATAACAAGACAAATAACGCCACAGTGTATAAATATAAATTGTGTATAGAAATCAAAAATAGAAAAGGGTAGACCAACAAATTACAAACAAATCAAAACAAACTAAAGAACAGAGGAATATTACAAAAACAACAATGAGTACAGTCTTCACAGCTAACACTAATAGCAACAGCTGTCGCAGCAAATTTTCAATCAAGAAAATTGCACCTATAGAAACGCACACATCAGACCCTCTATTACGTGGGATACTCTGTTGTGTGACACCGCCCAACCAAAAACAACAACCCGCAGAGTACAAACAAATATCACATATAAACATGTAAACATAAATAGCATAAATGCATATAATATTATCAAATAGTTTGGCAATGTGATGTGTTGCAGAGAGGGCTTAGCTTTTAATAAAATAGCTTGCAACTTTCTTAAATAATAGATTTGTTTCTAAACTATTACAGTGTTCAATTTTTTTCCAGCACACTAGAAGATCCACCGATGAAATCTATGCGCCTTTATGTCAACAATACTGTAACAGCAAAACAGTTTATGGCCTTCAAAGTATTCAACTGTGTATGTCTCCTTGACATAGACAATGTCTGTACCACAAAATGTCACCAAGCGCTGACCTGTGAAAGAATGTCAACAATACTGCAATTCTTCTTGAGCAGGCCAAACAATCATTTCTTTGTAACCCTGACTGTACGCTGAAGAATGTCAACAAGTACTGACCCAGATACTGTATACGCTTGAACAGAACAGGTCAAGCTGACATCGACTGTATAGCTGTCCTACTGGTGTTGATGTGGTCAAACAAATGTTCTTGTAACTGTAAATGACTCTCAATAACAAGACTGCGAAGGCTGGACCCAGGAATCTGGCTCACCACTGTAAAAAGTGGTGATTATTATGGTTGTAGAATGGAGTAGTGTACTCTGATCATCACTGGACGGAAACTCGCAGGAAGTCAATGATGCAGGAACTGGTTTCCTTCTAAGGCTCCAGGAGGAGCAGGCCCTTAACTTGGTCAATTCAACCGACGCAGGATGGTGTAAATATGCAGTGAGAGTGTAGAGTGTTATTAACGCGAATGATGGAATGTTCGTATCTTGACCAATCTAAAGCACTCATTCACTCATGTCTATAAGGCACCAATGCAGACTGCTGGAATCTTTTCAAACAGTTTATTCAGACGCACATACTGGGACAGAACGAATAGATCATAAGTACATGTTGACACATCAATCTTCAGGCATGAATAGTAGATCCCATGCCATGGAACATTCAAATATAATGGGTGGTACAAAAATGCATTCAATGTTGTTATACATTATAGCCGCATCCCCTATCTGACTGAACGCGTCAGTAAAGGCGGATCGGTAAACAAATGAAGAGTTCGATGGACGAACCTTCTTCCCCTTGCTAAGTTCTTAGGTTGCTTATGTTCAATGTTTATATCATACTGTGAAACCACGATAAGGGGTTTTCATATAAATGAGATCTCCATGCCACTGTCCAAATAGTAAGATACACGACCCGTTCTCTGGACAGTGATCTATAATATGACAGGAATACAAAAAATGGCCTCCTTCCCTGAGCTTTCGCTCACTCGCCCAGCAGAAGAATAATCATCAGCCAAAGTTGATTCAAAACTTGAATAAGTATAACTTTCCAGAGTTACCATACAGTCCCTTTGTCAGAAGGTTACTTCATGAAGACATAAGCGCTGATGGAACCTGTCATCTACAACAATGTCTAGTTAAACGACCAACGATGCACGAAAATACGTTGCTTTATCTAGGTCTAACCATAAGGAGATCGTCAAAAGGGAGTGGATTTACCTTGAGTCCGAATAGTACATAATACAGTACATGAGGAGAGTCTCTAACACTATAATCTTGTAGAAACACAATCTCCTACTGAAGAAATCACTTCATAAATAATTTTCCACTCTAGAAAGGACCAACCCTGGAAATGCGTGACCAGCCATTGTAGGCGGCAATATCGGAACTCATCACGACTCGCCAAGACAACCAATACCTCCGCTAGAGCGGCATAAAGAATATAGTCCTGCCTACCCATACAAAATATACAATATAGAACTGAATCTACTTGCACTAATAATATGTAATACATATGAATTCAGGCCATAAACATTCTAAGAACGATCAATCTATTTTCTGGCTATGACAAATGATGAATGCCAAAATATAAGTATTCTTACGCCCGATCAATATAAAGGGAGATTATCCATATAATCAAACGTATAAATCAAACATGGATTATCTGTCATCTTTACAAAAGAGAGCATTTTCGTACCCGATTAAATACAACAATATATTTTCCATATTAAATAGACATATCGTACATTTGTAATCTGTGCATTCAAAAATATGTATGCAACAGGGAGTAACACCAAAACTTTCTCTCCTGCTTCCAATTCTCTCTCTTTCGCGACTTTCCTGTATCGGTTAGCGTTCTTTGTGCGTGCTCGTTTAAAGTTGGTCGTTGCTAGGTCCCATCCTAGTTTCAACCTTCCTTTTAGATCCGACACATATTTACTTGCTGAGACAACTGTCTCATCAGCCTTCTGGTCAGTCAGCGACCAAAGTAAGGCTTCAAGCGGGCCCTTAATGGGTCTGCCGAATAAAAGCGTAGCTGGCGGAAATCCTGTGGAAGTATGAGGAGATTCTCTGTAGCCAAATAAAGCTGCAAGAATACAAAGATCCCAATCTTCAGGTTTCACTTGTGCCAGTTTACTTAACATCATGTTGAGGTTTCCATTAACACGTTCCACGAGCCCATTTCCGGCCGGAGTATAAACTTTGTGTATATGTGTTGGGTCCTCAAGATCTTCACGATCTCATCCATCAACAGGTTTCGGTATGGAGATCCGTTATCCGTCAACACTTGTTGAGGGAATCCCAACCGAGTGAAAATCTGCATGAGGGCTTCTGTGACATGCTTGGCATCTGCGCATGTTAGCGGTATAGCTTCTGCCCATAAAGTGCATGTATCGACTAATGTCAGGATAAACCTGTTCTTTCTTTTAGTCCTTTCGAAAGGCCCTAAAATGTCGATCACAACCCGTTCGAATGGTGTTCCCACTATTGGCATTTCACCCAAAGAGACTGGGGGTGCCCGTTGCTTGGGTGGCACACGTTGGCACTGGGCACAGGATTTGACATATCTGATAATATCAGTATTTACTCCTGGCCACCAATAATGAGTGGTTATCCGTTGGTTTCTGGCGTTCTGTCCCATATGTCCGCTGAAGGGAAGAGAGTGCCCCATTTCTTGGATTTGGCTTCCGTACTGTTTCGGTACTAAGAGCTGGTTGTAACCTTGTTCAGGCTTGCCCGTTCTGCGATAAAGTACGCCATCCTTAGAAAAAATGTCCCCGTGCTGTCTGGGTTCCTTAGCCACGGGCAGTTTCCTAAAGCAGGGTGCCAATGTAGGGTCCTTTTGTTGCGCTTCTTTAAGTTCCATGGGTAACAAATTAGGCGCAGGCTCCCGTTCCTTCTTGGTTTGCCCTCTTGTAGTTACTGCTGCCACAATCGGCTCTTCCAGTTTCCCAATACACACGTATCTCCCGCCAAGTATGACTGGGTAGATGGGATCATCCATAACAGCCGCTTTGATCATGCCTCTGACAAAATCGGAGTGAATCTCTACCAATGCGATGGGAAGCGCTGTAGGTGCATCACTCTTACGAACTCCACAAAGTTCGACGGTCTCTCCTGTCTCTTGACCGGGTTTAACCAGGTTTCTGGCAACAATGCAATCATAAGAAAGCCCCGTGTCAAATAAACAAGAAGTTTGAGAACCGTTCATAATAACAGTACCTCGCGTTGAGGGTGTATCCCCAACAGGTTGGGAATCACTGTCAATAATTCCGCCTTGCGAGACTGTTAGCAAGCATCCGATGCGTTTATGCTCGGTGTGCTCACTCTGATCATTAGTCCCGTGCTCAGGGGTTCTTCCTTTGCCACCTTGACCTTTCTGGCTGCGCTGCCATGAAGGGCGGTCGGGTTGATCAGATTGTTTACTGTGGTTGGGGTACTTGTTTTTGTAGAACTTGGATTTTTCAGGAGGGGGGTTTTGAGGTCCAGTTGCTCTGTGGTTATTCAGATTAGAAGCATGAGAAGACTGGTCTAGATTATTTTTCCGAAAATGCTCCTCTGTCGGTTTACGTTTTGTGGCCGGCAATTCAGCCAGCGCATTTTGATAACGCTCAGACTTTTCTAAGATGTCTTCAAGCTTTTCTGCCCCCTGCTCGGCTAGGAATCTCCGGGTATCAGCAGACAAAGTGTTCTTAATTTGTTCGGTTAGAACAAATTCCTCAAGACCTTCATAGGTAGAGGGGAGCTGTGAAAGCTCAAGGAACTTTGTTAGGTATCACTTCAAACGAGATGAAAACTGTTGAAAAGTTTCAGAGCTCTCTTTCCTGCTGTTGCGGAACAGTTGCAGAAATTTGCGAGCATTCATTTCAAAGCGCTCAAGCAAAGCTTTCTTCAACAAGTCATAGTTGTCTTGTTGGCCACTTTCCAGTTTAGAATAAACATCGTAAGCAGAACCTTTAAGGGCCTGAGAAAGTTTCATACACCAACGCGACCTCTCTAAACAGTACAGAGTTGCAATTTTCTCAAATATTTCCAACCATGTGTCAATCTTCTCATTAGGACAAGAAAAAGACTCAAGAGTGAAAGACATAGCGTTGAGTTGAAGAGATTGAGTGTTAGAAGGATCAGTTAAGGAAGAATGAGGAGAAGACTCTCCATTGCTGGAGGTAGAGGCAGCACCACGACTTTATTATTCTAGAGTTTTAAGAGCTAACTCATGCTGTCTCTCTTTCTCTCTTTTCTCCCTCTCCTTCTCTCTTTCCTCATGCTGTCTCTCCTTCTCTCTTTCCTCACACTGTCTCTCCTTCTCTGTTTCCTCATGCTGCATCCTGCGGATTTCCATTTCCTCATCCATCTTCTTCTGTTCTCTATCTGCGGCTTCTTTCTCCTTCGCTTCCGCTGCTTTCCTCTCCGCATCATATCTGTCAAGTTCGTCCCTGACAATAGCTTTCGCTTCTTCTTCGTCCAAACCTTCTTCTCTCGCTTCGTCCCTGAGGAGTTGCCTAAGCTTTGCCCTCTTGGCCATAGTAATTAACTGACTGAGAGTAGACGAGAAAGAGATAAGAAAAAGGATATAACGGTTACTACCACTTACGAGAAAATACCAAACAAAAGATGATATACTTCTAACTTGGGATACCTCCTCCAAAATTAATAGTATCTAACTATCGCTGCTATTAATCGGCAATAAAGCACCTAATGCAGACGACAACGCCAAATAAATGGTAGTTAAGATTACTCACTGAAAAATAAGTTGCTACAGTGGAAGCAAAATAATTATTGCAAAAATTTTGTTTAAGGAAGAAAAAAAATCCCCTTAATTTTAAATCCACTATCAAGTTCACCCGATGAAGACAGTTAGGGTAAGGGAGGCAATTAATCTGGACAAATAGTCCGAAACGCACTCCTTAGCTTTGCTCAAACACCTACTTCTTCAGAACCCTGTGAATGTTATACACTCACAAAACTTTACCAGCGTTTAGTATTACACAATCAGTAATTAACATATATTCCGACAAAATCAACCTGTAAACCAAATGTATAATGCTCAATAATGCTGTGGAAAAACAATTATTAGCCGAGTGGTCAGCACGCGCATGAAACAGATCGATATGTCTAGGGGATAGTTATTTTTTTAAAAGATACAAAACTCACAAGACATCACACTCCTACTCTATATCAGAAAAAAGAAAATTCCAAACGAGCTGATATTTGTCGTCTCGTCTTCCTATTCTAAGTTCAAAATCCGGAAACGAGCCCACATTTGTCGTCTCGTTTTCCTATTCAAAGTTCAAAATCCCGATAGACGAGACCACATTTCTCGTAGATTTTGGATAGGAGAATTAAGACTTGGGCTGGTCCCTTCTGAATAGATTGGAATGAGTGATAGTCACAGTGTGAGATAGAAATACAAAATAGATTTCCACGAGTGAGGTGGTGGAATAGGGATAGAGGCTGTCTCTGAGAGCGGGAAATCTTCTCTCTCTCTCTCACCTATCTTCTACGACAGATCTAAAGTAGTCAGACAGTCTAACACATATACATTAAATATATCTATATCCACTCACGTGCACGCACATTCAAGTGACGACAGGTAAACACACAGACGTGGGAAACTATAACAAATGATTATATAGATATTTAGAATGAGCTGACCAACGCGCTGATTAATTTATTGTTAAGTTTATTTATCATTGTAAACTTACGTCACAACATGTAAAAATTACATTAAAAAAAAACAACATATACAAATAGTAATAAGTCAATAAAAAAAATGCTACAAGAATTGATAGACCCATAGTAAGATCCTTCCCCTCGATGTTTAGCCCACAGTCCCGTTAAAAGGAACAAAAGTGATAGCCCCCAAAGAGTCACAGATATATAGGGTTTAGTCTAAGAGTTTTTTTTTCTTCTCGTAAATGTATGAACAGAGTTGGATAATCTGATTTAGCCTAAGAAAGAAAAAAAAAAACTAGCGTGTGAAACAATTCTGCAGAAAAAAAAAATTAAGACAGCAAATGGGTGCCAAAATACAAAGGTAAAATCACACTCAGACCTGCGTTCGCTCTATACATTCAGACGAGTACACGTGCACATACTCACAGCTTTGATAGCCACTCCTGGAAAAAAACTAATATTTTTAGGACTTGTTCATACAGAATCTTCAATGGTAATCCTGCGCCAAGAACACACCCGGTCCAAAAAGACGGGTTAAATTCACCACTTCCGGGACCGTTCTCTTGGGAATACTATGGTTT
Organism: Oreohelix idahoensis; assembly: GCA_024509875.1. Lineage (NCBI taxonomy): Eukaryota > Metazoa > Mollusca > Gastropoda > Stylommatophora > Oreohelicidae > Oreohelix > Oreohelix idahoensis. The sequence continues at coordinate 159,720 of JAMPIV010000706.1, read as the reverse complement.
TAGATGTCTGTTTAAGTCACATAAAATTTGTCCAGGCACGAGCGTTAACAACGAGCACAGTGTCGCTAGCTATGGTTTCTAGAATTGAGGAATGTCAGATCGGTGTCTACTTTCAGGAAAAGGACTATATTTGGTCACCACACCACTAGTCGAAACTCCGTCAAATGTTACTGACGTTAATATGTTAATTGCCACACCGGCTAAATTTTGTACATAGAGTTTGTGCAGAAATCTGATCCGGCTCAAAGGCCCAGTACTTAATAAAAAAACAGTTTAGTCTCTATTAAAAAAAACCCCGTTATTGAGAGTTTTACTCTGTCTATTTATGAAGACACAAGCACTGTCAGACAGGTGTTAACTTGCAAACCCACGTGGTTAAAAGATTAAACAAACTGTTTATGTTTCTCACAGGTATGTCTCTTGTACTAAAACGCTGGCAAAGTTTGGGTACCACAGTTTCACTATATAAAATGGGAAAAGTACATATAAAATAATTATACATACTATGTACTCGGATATAACTGATAATTTAAACTGCAAGCGTGGCTTGTCTTATAGTTTAACACTGCATGTGAATTAAGTTATATTTAAAAATCATACGAGCGTATTCCGTCAACACTCATGAGGCTTCTAGCATTTATAAGTTAGTTTAACAAGTTTATTCTCGTCTGATTATTTAGCAGTAAAATTAAATTCATTATAGCTGTATCGTTGTTTAAGCTAGAAATTATAATTTATTCTGCTTTCCACTAAAACACGTCACTAGAAAATAATACAGACTATATAAATTAAGCGCTCTGCACCAAATCTAACTAGTGTAATAAAATAAGCGATTTAACACTTTGAACACTTCACAAAATACTAGATAATAATATATAATATTTTACCTCACACAGAACTACAGGTAGTCGCACAACTTAAGAATTATATGCTTATATTTATGGAAGTCTAGAAGTTCGACAAATTGTCGAAACAAACTGAGAAACTTCGCTATACAGCTTATTCCGTTCCGAGCAACCTGTCTACTGCGAATTTAGAGGACTGAATGAAAATAAAATTTAACTCCCTCCAGTATATATGAAACGCCAGACAAAGATGTCCACTATTTCCATAAACTACGCAATAGCCTCCCCCTTTCCGTCTATAACACTACGTTTAACACCTAAACGCATGTCGTAACTGCCACCTACTGACCGAGAGGGCGCGTGTCAGTTGCGAATCTCAGACGGCTAGTCTCCAATGCCCCGGCAGTTTTCACACTTCACGCTGACCATGGCCCACAATGAGGGTCGTGTCAGGTGGGATTTCCAGACAAAATGTCTCAAACTGCGCCAAGGAGACGTCATTTATCGCGCTTTTCTGAGCGTTCAGCCGACACCACTCGTTGTGGCAGGTGAAAATGCATACAAATTTGTCGCCTATATGTCTGGCGAAAACGAATATGCGCAGTTTACATCCACAACGCGATAACCTCCCGAGCCTGGCATCTACGTAATAACCTCACTAGTGCGTTTCAAAATGAGAAACTAAACCCGGCGAAAGTTAGAATGGGAAAATATTAATGTATATAGTCGCAAACGAACGAATGCGAAAAACACAGAAAAAAGGTAAAGAGCGACAATAATAAAAATAGAGGATACGGGTGAAAGAAAGAAAAGAAGAGGATATAGGCAATTTAATTATCATAAATGTCTACGTGATAGCATCTAAACATCAATAACGATAATTTATGTGGAGCAATCTTTGTAGACTTTAAAAAAGCATTCGATATGATAGATCACTCTATTTTAATCAGAAAATTAGAAACAATGAAAGTAAATCTGAAGCTGGTGAAGTTAATTAAATCATTCCTGACAGACAGACAACAAGTGGTGTCTTACAATAATTCTTTGTCCAACCCAACTGTTGTCGATATCGGTGTACCTCAGGGCTCTATCCTCGGCCCTCTTCTCTTTATCGTATACATTAATGACCTTCCTCTGTACATCAAACATTCATCCTGTGACCTGTTTGCCGATGACTGTACTGTTTATACTAGTGACAAAAGTTGTACCTCACTAGAACTATCTTTACAAACTGATACACATAATCTTATTAAGTGGAGCAACGAGAATCGAATGCAAATAAATATTAATAAAACGAAATGTATGTTAATATCAAAAACTACAAAACTCGAAGAAAACAACACTTCAGCTCTACATTGGAACATCACTAATTGAAAACGTAAATGAACATAAAACTCTAGGTCTAACTGTTGACCAGCACCTAAGTTGGAACTCACATGTAAGTGCACTCACAAAGCTAACGGCACAAAAAGTTTACCAATTAGCCAAAATCAAACACTTCCTGGATGAGGGGGCAAGGAAAATGTTCTACACATCTCATATACAAGCATACCTAGACTATTGTTCCACAATCTGGGATGGTAGTTCCATATCCAACACAAAAAGGCTTCATTCATTTCAAAAACGTGCAGTGCGCCTAGTTGCTGATAAACACCAAACACATTGTATAGATCTATATAACTATCTTAAAATATTACCCCTTAGAAAGCGCTGTATATTTAACAAAGCTAAATTCGCTCACAAAATCTTGTCACAGAATGCTCCAACGTATCTGTGGCCACTTTTAAAATTCAATGAAAAACGTAGTAACCGCTTAAACCAGTTACAGGTACCCAAGCCCAGGCTAGATTTGTTCAAGAAGAGCTTGGCTTACTCAGCTGATCATCTTTGGAACAATCTTCCACATGATCTAAAAAACATGCACAGTCCCTACTCATATAATCGTAGACTGTTCAAATACATTATGAGTGCCAATTATATGCCGCCCTAAGGGATTATATTCCGAATTATTATCTAATATACTGTATGGAGGGTCTGATGATCTAGTTCTTCATTTTAATATACCTTACTTCTTAATTGTAATCAAATACTGTAAATGTATGCTTTTATACTACTTATAATGTTGCATCGCCATTAAACTAACACCTTAAGTATGGAGAATGTCTGAATAACTAGCAATAAAAGATGAGTAAGAGGAAGGGCAAAATGCAAGACGGGCCTATATGCACGATTCTCACCTATCAGTGAATACCCTTTACCTCCCTAAGGAGCATAGGTCATAACGCTGGATCTCGTGTAGTGGAGGCGTCAACAATTCACTCCCTGTGGCAGTATCTGTTTGGGACTCAAAGCTGCTCACCTGTGGGAACATTTTCCGCATGCGCTGACAACACACTAAGTCCCAGGTCATTCAGCAGCAGATTTCCAATATGTCACGAGTTCTTATTATATACCACCATAATCTGATTACGTTTCAAATTATGTCTAATTTACCGTATGAATGGTTTAAATTTTTTTTACTTATTTATTTTTTTAATTTTTTTTTAAATTTTTTATTTATTTATTTATTATTTTTATTTTTTTATTTTTTTATTTTTTATTTATTTATTTATTTTTTAAATTACATACTTCAATTTCATTATGACTGGATGTTACAAATGCATGTTATTATTTTACCTTGATAATGTTGTACATGAACATCAGTTGGAAAGAATTCAAGACTAATCGACAAATAAGAGAAGACTCTAGGCAGAAATATGTCTCCAACTATATAAGGAAAAGACGATGGTCATATATCGGTCATGTCCTACGAATGCAAAACAACAGAATACCATTGCAGGCACTCACTTGGGTTCCTGAGGGTAAGAGGAAAAAAGGAAGACCAAAAGAAACACTCAGAAGAACAATAATAAGAGAAGGAAGAACGTTGGGATTAAACAATGTGCAAGAGCTAAGAGGAGTGGCGACACAACGTACAACCTGGAGAGCACTGGTTTCTGCCTTATGCGCCGTGTTTGGCGCTTAAAGAATTTATTATTATTATTAATGTTGTAAAGAGTTGGCCACTCGAAAAGCAGCAGCTGGGAGACTTTTTCAGGCCATAAATCGAGGATTCCTCAGCAAGAGAGAGGTTGGTAAGAAAACGAAGATGGCTGTATACCGCTCCACCTATGTCCCAGTGTTGACATATGGATGCGAGTCATGGGCAATGACTACAACCCATAAAAGCCAGATCCAAACCTCAGAAATGAGGTATCTGAGGAAGGTGGTTGAAGTAACAAGAAGAGACATGGTCCGCAACCAGACGATACGTCAAGGCCTAAAATCCCACCCCCTGCAGACCCAAGTAGAACAGTCCCAACTAAGATGGGCCATGTCTGCAGAATGGGAGAAGATCGGCTACCACGACAAGCATGGGAAACAAAGAGCCAAGGATCCAGACCCCCAGGACGACCCAGAGTCCGCTGGGAGGACAACATTAGACAATCTTTGAAGGACCGAGGACTAGAATGGAACCAGGCCAGGAGGAAGACAGCTGATAGAATAGTCTGGCGCTCTCTCTTCCAAACCTCTACACCTAACGGTAGAAGGGGAACGACTAAGTAAGTAAGTAAGTATTAATGTTGTATCTATGTGCGATAAAGGATATGGTATGTAAGATGACAGAGAATGTAAGACGGGCCTGCGTGCCCAATTCTTAACCCTTTGAAATTAAAATTCTATCTATCTATCTATCTATCTATCTATCTATCTATCTATCTATCTATCTATCTATCTATCTATCTATCTATCTATCTATCTATCTATCTATCTATCTATCTATCTATCTATCTATCTATCTATCTATCTATCTATCTATCTATCTATCTATCTATCTATCATCTTTATTTTAAAACATACTTTAATTATGGTGATTATTGCAAATGTTTGATGTTATATTACTTTTATAATGATAAATGCCTTAATAATGCTTAAAGTAAATGTGAGGATGGAAGGATACAGTATACATGATGAGAGAGAAAGGAAGGGCAGAATGTCAGACGAGCCTGCGTGCCCAATTCTTAACCCTTTGAAAATAAAGTTCGTTCGTTCGTTCTTTACTGCATTCTGTGCTGACCCATCCGTGTATACTCGGACCCAGAGGTCCTGTAAATATTCAACATCCAGTAAACTGAGAGTGACTGTCCTACGTTGCACGCTGTTCTGTTCATCGCTGTCGAATATTCCTTTCACTTTTGTCTGGATGTGTATTGGTAGTCCAGGCTCCTCTCTCCAAGGGGTTTGTTCTGGCACAGACGTTAGGGGGCTGTTAACTTCAGGCAGGTCTGAGGTTTGTCTACGAAATCGTTTGGCCTGGTGGATAAAGCTGCTTTTTTCAGTCGTCCCATTGCTAGGTTTTGGAATCTGTCCTTCATTGGATGGCTCGGCATACAGAGGAACTCTTCTGCCTGTGTTAGCACCTTCGTGTCTCTGCGTTCTCTCAGTGCTTGTATCCTCCCCATTTTCTTCATCTCCACTATAGGCGTTGATTTCATTGCCCCCGTGATGACCCTAAGCGCCTGGTTTTGCACCTTATCTAGCTCTTGCAATGTGGTGTTTGATGCTGGACACCACGCAGCTGACCCATATTCCAGGTGTGGTCGTAAGCCCCGCTGGTAAACTTTACTAAGTATTTTCCCGCTGGCTCCCCATGTGGTTCCACTTAGTTTTTTCAGGATGGCTAACTTTCTCCTGGCCTTTGTTGCTGCCTTGTTGATGTGCTGTTTCCATGTCAGCCTATCATCGAATGTAACTCCGAGATAGGTGGGTTGTTAATCTTCTCTCAGGAGCTCTTCGTTTATCTTGATGACACCAGCTTTTTGTTTGGGAGAGAGGGTGAAGAGCGTAGTGCTGCACTTGTCTGTGTTGATGCTGACACACCATCTATTTGCCTATGAGGTTAAGGCATCTATAGCTCTTTGTAGCAGTTTGGTGGCCACTGTTGCATGCTCATCTGTGCACCATATTACTAGGTCATCAGCGTACATTGCCACTTTCATTCCATGTGGTAGTTCAGCAACCAGGTCGTTGATGTAGACTAGGAAAAGTGTGGGGGACAGAACCCCTCCCTGAGGGACGCCATGACGCAGTAGAATTTTCTTACTCTTGAGGCCATCTAGTTGTACTCGGGCTCTTCTGTTATGCAAGTATGCTTTCACCCATTTGTACATCTTACCATTCACTCTACATTTTCTCAGTTTCTTCAGAAGCCCTTCGTTCCAAACCTTGTCAAATGCTTTCCTTAGATCTATCCATGCTGCTAGTACCAGTTTCTTGTCTTGGAACGCATCCTCAATCTCTTGGGAAAGGTAAGTTGCCTGATCGTCGGTAGAATAACACTGCCTAAAGCCCGCCTGCTGTGGTACAAGAAGGTTTTCACTTTCAAGGTACCACTGTAGCCTGAGGTTGACAATACGTTCCATTGTTTTGGAAAGGCAGCTTGTAAGGCTGATTGGTCTGTAGCTGGAGGCAGTGAAACTGTCTTTTCCTGGTTTTAGGAGTGGTATCATGATTGCTTCCCTCCAGGTCTGTGGAACTCTGCCTAAGTTCCAACAGATATTGAAGATCTGCAGCAGCTTTGTTTTTGCTGCGGTTCCTAAGTTCTTAATCATTTCATTGGACACTCCATCAACTCCTGGCGACTTTTTCATTTTCAATTTGGATATTGCATGCTCCAGTTCTCTGGATGTGATTGGTGCCTCCATAACTTCAGGTATGGTTCCATCTCGTCCTACGTATTGTTGTTTCTCGCGAGTCTCCTGTTGCTTCTCTGGGCTAACTTTGATGTTGTTGTCTTTAGCAAAGGAGTCTGCAAAGTCATCAGCTGCCTGTTTTCCCATGAGGATGTTTCCATCTTTTTACAGAGCAATCCTTGAGTTTCTCCCTGTACCTTCATCGTTAAGTTGTTTTACCAGCTTCCACAGTTTCCTTGTATCTCTTTCGAAGTTCAAGGACTCTGTTTTCTCCTTCCAGCATCTTCGCCTGGCCTGCAACTTGGCCCTTTGAAATTTAGCCTTAGCTTGCTGGTAGTTATTGTGGTGATCTTGGCATGGACTGGTCTCTGCCTGCTTTCGAGATGTTTCCACGTCGTTGTGCAGCTGCTCTAGTTCACTATTCCAATATGGTTTGTAGTGCTTACGAGCCCCTCTAGGTATTGTTTCACGAGCAGCCTGTAATATGCATCTGCTGAATTCATCGACTAGCTTATTGATGTCTTTGTCTACAGACAGATCTCTAGCCAGTATACTAGTACGGTGCTGGTACATTGTCCAGTCTGCCTTCTTGTAGTTCCACCTAGAGAGAGTGCTGCTCTCCTTGACAAGTTCATTTTCCACAATTAGGAAGACTGGCCGGTGGTCGCTGCCTCCAAGTTGTTTCGCTACAACACGTGTGGTGTTCCACTCCAGGCCGGGTGAGTGGAATATCAGGTCTGGTGTAGAGGTGGTGTGCCATGATCTTGAGTAGAAGGTTGGTGGGTCGATTGACTGGTTAATCAAGATAAGCCGATTGTCATCCTGCCAGTTTTCAAGCTCCTCACCTCTCCTGTCCATGTGATCATAGCCCCAGCTCTGTGAGTGGCTGTTGAAGTCTCCGCATACAATCAGTCTTTCTTTTGCTGGGATTGTATCTAGTTCCAGTGGGCGGTCGCTCGGACAGTAGTAGTTGAGCAGGTGGAATTCTGAACTTTCTGTAATGAGATGAAGCATCTGGTATTCTGCCCCCTCCATATATGTTTCAAGCTGACATACACTGATGTTATTCCTCACGAGTGTCAGTATTCCACCCTTTCGCCTGTCTATTCGGTCAGATCGGTAGCACTGGTAGCCTCTGATTTTGAAGGCTATGTCCTTGTTGAGGTGGGTTTCTTGCAAGCAACATACATTTACTTGCTCTTCATTCAAGATATTTTCGAGCTCTAATTGTTTGCTGTAGCCGTCTTTTTTACTATTGACGCCTTCAGCATTCCAGTGCATTATTTTAAATGGTCTTTTCTTTGCTTGGCCAGTAGCTCTATTCTCATGCCTCCTGGCTCCACGGGGCAATTGAGAAGGACTTCCAGTAGTAGGGGTTGGGCCCTTCCGAGGCAGAGGGCCCGGCACAGCGCCTGCCTGGGTGTCCGTCACAGAGCGAGTGCCATAACGTTTTGCAGATATAGGCATACTTCCATAGCGCGTGTGCGTGGCATCCTGATTGCTGTGGTGCGCCTCTTGGCTGGTTGCCTCCGTCTTCAGCACCTTGACTTGCTAGGGTAGACTGTGGTCTTGCTCGAGTGTAGGAGGGCCTGGCCAGTCTTGGTTTTTCAGCCGGTAATGGCTGTACTTGAGCCCCATCTCCACGTCAAGGAGCTGGCCTCGATGGGGGAATTTTATTTTAAAAGATTATTCCACAGATGAGCAGCAGAAAAAGCTAAACTTTTCTTGAATAAGTCGAGCCTAGGCTTGGGCATGTGTAATTTATTTAAGCGTTGACTGCGTCTTCCCCTGTATTTCAAAATAGGCCGCAGATAGGTTGGAGCATTCTGTGATTAGATTTTGTGAATAAATTTGGCTTTGTTGAAGAGAAAGCGCTTTCTTAGTGGTAATATGTTAAGATATGTGTATGGGTCTACACACTGTGTGAGATTTTTGTCTGAAACTAGGCGCACTGCACGTTTTTGTAATGAATAGAGTCTTTTAGTGTTGGACATGGCAGCCATCCCAAATTGTAGAACAATATTCTAGATGTGTTTGTTTTTGGGATGTATAGAACATCTTTCATGTCTCCTCATCTAGGAAATGTTTGATTTTAGCTAACTGGTAAACTTTTTGTGCCGTTTGTTTGGTCAGTGCTTGTACATGCGAATTCCAACTTAAATGTTGGTCAATTATGAGTCCTAGTGTTTTATTTTCATTTACATTTTCATTTAAAGAGGTTCCAATGTAGAGCTCAGTGTTTTCAGTGAGTTTTGTAATTTTTGTCTAGTTGATATTTTCATACATTTTGAGAGAGAGAGAGAGAGAGAGAGAGAGAGAGAGAGAGAGAGAGAGAGAGAGAGAGAGAGAGAGAGAGAGAGAGAGAGAGAGAGACTAAAACATATGGAGACGGAAATTAGACACAATCATGTAGCAGAAAAAGATGACACTGAAAAAGGTTAACAAATAACACAGGATTGAAGGCTTGCCATGTATCAGCTGAAGGCCTTAGTTCCAGTGGAGCAGGAAGGGAATACATACGTGAAGAATTCATACTTTAATTTCTGACGTGGTATTTTCCATCACATACATTTTTCGCGCTTATCCTGTTGCCTATATACTTCTAATTCACAGCTTCAGCGAAGCAAGGTTAACGGAATAAACTTGAGACCCGAGTATCAGGAGCTAATTAGGATAAGTGGCGTGTACGTTTGTTCTTCTTGTTTAATAATATTATTCTGCCTGAGCAGCTTAAGATTAATCATAAAGGAACGAACAAACTTTATTTTCAAATGGTTGAGAATTGGGCGTGCCGGCAATTCTAACATTCGGCCATTCTTCTCTCTTATCTTATGTATATAAAATATGTTAAAAAAAGGATTACAAACAAACACACAAACAATATCAGACATTTCAAAACAGTGTATCAGACAATGATTTGAAACATACAGAGAATATTGTGGCATTTAATTATAACCTATGAAATGTTCGGACGCTGCGTTTGAATGATGAAGGACTGCGACTGAATGAGCGCGTTTTTTTAAGGTTATGTTGAAGATTGTTCCAAAGATGAGCGGGTTTGAGTCCCATAGCTGATACTGCCGTAAGGGGGTGAAGGGATCGGGTCTTCACTATCCTAGGTCCAGCTTTATGAGGTGGGTTGATTAGTTCTTTTACCCGCTGTCTTTGCCTTTCCTAACTCAGAAGAAAGTGGTTAAGATACCTTACCAGAATGAAAGCAGGCCATTAACTATCATCTTGCGCTTTACATGAGAGATTACATAAAGGTAGTACTAGTAGTAGTAGTAGTAGTAGTAGTAGAAATAGTTGTAGAGCTACTAGTAGTAGTAGTGGTAGCACTAGTAGTAGTAGTAGTAGTAGTAGTAGTAGTAGTAGTAGTAGTAGAAATAGTAGTAGTACTAGTAGTAGTAGAAATAGTTGTAGTACTAGAAGTACTAGCAGTACTAGCAGTACTAGCAGTACTACTTGTAATATGAGTAGTAGTCGTAGAAGCAGAAGTAGTAGTAGAACTAGTAGTAGTAGTAATAGCGCTACTTGCAGTAGTAGTAGTACTATTAGTAGTAGTAATAGCGCTACTTGCAGTAGCAGAAGTACTATTAGTAATAGTAATAGCGCTATGCAGTAGAAGTATGTCGCATAGAGATTTATGATCAATAAATTTTCTATATTCATTTCTTTTCTACCCGTGTCCTCTACTTTATTATCGCTGTTATCCTTTTCCTGTTTGACGGCGAACACCAGCAGGCTATTAGGTAAGAACGCATTCAGAGGCCCTGATGAAAGAACAGAGTGAAAGTGACTGAGTGATTCTTTTATTGTTGTATTTTGGCACCCATTTTTGCTGTCTTAAATTTCTTTATGCAAGTGTTGTTGCTAACAATATGTTCCTTAGGATAGATCAGAGTATCAGGTCTGTTCATACTTTTGTTAAAAGGAAATCTTATGTATCCGTGACTCTTTGTGGCTATCACTTTTCTTCTAACAGGACTGTGGGCTATGCATCGGGGGAAAAGATCATACCAATGGGTCTATCATTCTTGTAGCAATTCATTGAGTTTATGACTATTTGTATATGCTTGATGTAATTTTATGTGCTGTGATGGAATTTTAGTCTGATAATTAAAATTATATTAAACTAGATCAGTGTGGTGGTCAGTTCGTTCCCATATATCTATATTTTTCATTGTCATAGTTTTCACGTTTGTGCGTCTATTGTCGTCACTTATGTGTGTGGGTATGTGAGGTCATATATATATTAATATATATTATGTTAGATTTGTCTGACTAATCTAACTCTGGTTGTAGATGATAGGCTGACTGAAAGAAGCTTCTCGAGTGTCAGAGACAGATTCTACTATATTTCCTCCACCTCACTCGTGAAATCTATTTTCTATTTTATCACCTCCCACTGAGCTATCACTTATTTCTATATCTATTCAGAAGGGACCAAACTAAGTCTTAATCACCTATCACAAATCTACGGCAAATGTGGTCTCGTCCGAAGGATTTTTTTTTAACTTAGAATAGGAAGACGAGTACGATAGTATATTAGCTCGTCTGTTATGTTCTTTATTCTGAAATAGAGTAAGAGTGTGATTGTCTCGTGGTATTGCGTATCTTTAAAAATAACTATTCCCCTAGACTAACGATCTGTCAATGGGCGTGCTGACCACACAATTAATAATTGTTTTTCCACAGCATTTCTAGCATTATACATTTGAGTTACAGGTTGATTTTGTCAGAATATATGTTAATTGTAGATTTTGTAATACTAAACGCTGATAAAGTTTGTGATTGTTGAGCAATCACAGGGTTCTGAAGAAGTAGATGTTTGAGCTAAGCTAAGGAGTGCGTCCAGACAATTACGTCTTGTTAATTGCCTCCCTTACCCTAACTGTCTTCAGGGGTGAACTTGTAGTGGACTTAAAATTAAGGGTTTTTTTTTCTCCTAAATTTTTGCAATAATTATTTTGTTTCCACTGTAGCAACTTATTTTTTAGTGAGTAATCTTACTACCATTGATTTGGCATAGTCGCTTGCTTTTAGAGCTTTTATTTGCCGATTAATAGCAGCGATAGTTATATACTATATTATAGGAGGAGGTATCCCAGGTTAAAATATATCATCTTTTGTTTTGGTATTTTCTCGCAAGTGGTAGGAACCAGAGTATACTTTTTCTTCTTTTCTTCCTTGAGTAGTCTCAGTCACTGATTTATTATGGCCGAGACGGCAAAACTGAGGCAGATGCTCAGACAGGAAGCAATGGAAGAGGGACTGGACGGCAACGAAGCGAAAGCTTTTGTCAGAGACGAACTTGATAAATATGACGTGGAGAAGAAAGAAGCAGAAGCTAGGAGGAAGGAAGAAGCAGCCGAAGCTTTAGAACAGAAGAAAATTGAGGCAGAAATGGAAGCTCGCAGGGCACAACATGAGGAAAGAGAGAAGGAGAGACAGTGTGAGGAAAGAGAGAAGGAGAGACAGCATGAGGAAAGAGAGAAGGAGAGACAGCATGAGGAAAGAGAGAAGGAGAGACAACAGGAGGAAAGAGAGAAGGAGAGACAACATGAGTTAGCGCTTAAAGCTCTAGAAGTCCAAAGTCGTGGGGCTGCCTCTACCTCCAGCAATGGGAAGTCTTCTCCTCATTCTTCCTTAACTGATCAAACTAACCCGCAATCTCTTCAACTAAACGCTATGTCTTTTGCTCTCGAATCTTTCCCTTGTCAGGTTGACACTTGGCTAGAACAATTTGAGAAAATTGCAACTCTGTACGGTTTAGAGAGGTCGCGTTGGAATATGAAGCTTTCTCAGGCTTTGAAAAGCAGTGCGTATGATGTTTACGCCAAACTTGAAAGCAGCCAACAAGACAACTAAGACGTGTTGAAGAAAGCTTTACTTGAGCGCTTCGAAATGAAATGAATGCGCGAAAGTTTTTGCAACTGTTTCGCAACAGCAGGAAGGAGAGCTCTGACACTTTTCAGCAGTTCTCGTCTCGTTTGAAGGGATACTTGACAAAGTGCCTTGAGCTCTCACAGCTCCCCTCTACCTATGAAGGTCTTGAGGAATTTGTTATAACCGAACAAATAAAGAACACTTTGTCTGCTGATACCCGGAGATTTCTAGCTGAGCAAGGTGCAGAAAAGCTTGAAGACATCTTGGAAAAGTCTGAGCGTTATCAAAATGCGCTGGCCGAACTGCGGCCACAAAACGTAAACCGACAAAAGTGCATTTTCGAAAGAATAATCTAGACCAATCTTCTCATGCTTCTAATCAGAATAACCACAGAGAAACTGGACCTTAAAACCCCCCTCTTGAAAAATCCAAGTTCTACAAAAACAAGTACCCTAACCACAGTAAACAGTCTGATCAATCCGACCGCCCTTCATGGCACCGCAGCCAGCGAGGACAAGGTGACAAAGGGAAAACCCCTCCGCACGGGACTAATGATCAGGGCGAGCACACTGAGATTAAACGAATCGGATGCTTGCTAACAGTCTCGGAAGGCGGAATTATTGACAGTGATTCCCAACCTGAGGGAGAGAGACCCTCAACGCGAGGTACTGTTATATTGAACGGTTCTCAAACTTTTTGTTTATTTGACACGGGGCTTTCTTATGATTGCATTGTTGCCAGGCACCTGGTTAAATCCGGTCAAGAGACAGGAGAGACCGTCGAACTTTGTGGAGTCTCTAAGAGTGATGCACCTACAGCGCTTCCCATCGCATTGGTGGAGATACACTCTGGGTTTGTCAGAGGTGTGATCACAGCGGCTGTTATGGATGACCCCATCTACCCAGTCATACTTGGCGGTAGATACGTGTTTATTGGGAAACCGGAAGAGCCGATTGTGGCAGCAGTAACTACAAGAGGGCAAACCAAGAAGAAACGGGAGCCTGTGCCTAATTTGTTACCCATGGAACTTAAAGAAGCGCAACAAAAGGACCCTACTTTGGCACCCTGCTTTAGGAAACTGCCCAGGGCTAACGAACCCAGACAGCACGGGGACATTTTTTCTAAGGATGGCGTACTTTATCGCAGAACGGGCAAGCCTGAACAAGGTTACAATCAGCTCCTAGTACCGAAAGAGTACAGAAGCCAAATCCTAGAAATGGGGCACTCTCTTCCCTTCAGCGGACATATGGGACAGAACGCCACAAACCAACGGATAACCACTCATTATTGGTGGCCAAGAGTAAATACTGATATTATCAGGTATGTCAAATCCTGTGCCAAGTGCCAACGTGTACCACCCAAGCAACGGACACCCCCAGTCCACATGGGTGAAATGCCAATAATGGGAACACCATTTGAACGGGTTGTGATCGACATTTTAGGACCCTTAGAAAGGACTAAAAGAAGGAACAGGTTTATCCTGACCTTAGTCGACACATGCACTTTATGGGCAGAAGCTATCTGTTGAGAACAGATTAGGTATTGTAATTAGTTTTGACAGTGCTTTTTAACCCAGGGGAAGTAAATCTGTAAAAATGCTTGTTGAACAAGTTAGATTTTGCGTGGCGGCGCTTGAATGCGATTTAACTGTTGAATTGTTTAAAGGGAAATGTGATAGAAAAAAATCTTCTCGAATGATCGAAAGATAGTATGTACAGAAAGCGTGGTGAATGCGTTTATCTCAAATGTTGAGATGTATTTATTTTGTACTGTTTTGAACGGTATGTGAATAGCTCACGGCTAGTCCGCATGTATTGAGAGCGGTGTTCAAAACAGCCGTGTCTCGTGTGTGCCCTGAGTGTGTATGAGAGAGCATTCTGTCCTGGGTGTTGACTGGGGAAAGTCAGCCCTGTGTATCGAGAGTGTGTGGCCGCGTAGTGCACTATGTAGATGTTTAGCGATGTTCTTTCGCAGTATGTTCAAGGAGACATGTAGAGATTTGTAAGGCCATAATTAACATAACTGCCGTGTCTTGCAGTCTTTGAGGAGTTTGAGACATGTAGAGATTTGTAAGGCCATAATTAACATAACTGCCGTGTTGTGCAGTCTTTGAGGAGTTTGAGACATGTAGAGATTTGTAAGGCCATAATTAACATAACTGCCGAGTTGTGCAGTCTTTGAGGAGTTTGAGACATGTAGAGATTTGTAAGGCCATAATTAACATAACTGCCGTGTTGTGCAGTCTTTGAGGAGTTTGAGACATGTAGAGATTTGTAAGGCCATAATTAACATAACTGCCGTGTTGTGCAGTCTTTGAGGAGTTTGAGACATGTAGAGATTTGTAAGGCCATAATTAACATTAACTGCCGTGTTGTGCAGTCTTTGAGGAGTTTGAGACATGTAGAGATTTGTAAGGACATATTTAAGATAACTGCCGTGTTGTGCAGTCTTTGAGGAGTTTGAGACATGTAGAGATTTGTAAGGCCATAATTAACATAACTGCCGTGTTGTGCAGTCTTTGAGGAGTTTGAGACATGTAGAGATTTGTAAGGCCATAATTAACATTAACTGCCGTGTTGTGCAGTCTTTGAGGAGTTTGAGACATGTAGAGATTTGTAAGGCCATAATTAACATAACTGCCGTGTTGTGCAGTCTTTACAGGAGTTTGAGACTTGTAGAGAATCTGTATACCAGATGCATTTGAGTTATTGTAAATTGTGTCTTTGTTGATGTCATCGTGACTTCGTTGTGTGTTGTAACGTAATAAACAGTATCGAACTGTTCCAGGCGTTTACAACCTTTATTGACATCCATGACTCGTACGTGAGCTGTGTGGTGAGTGACAGTGCATACAGTATTCAACAATAACGGTAGCTACAGAAGTGTATTAACGGTAACAATCACGTTTACAACAGTGGTGACAATAACATTCCTCAATACCAATGAAATACCTATAAACGTCGTGTTATCACTATCCCGCTAACATGTGCAGATGCCAAGCATGTCGCAGAAGCCCTCGTGCAGATTTTCACTCGGTTGGGATTCCCTCAGCAAGCGTTGACGGATAACGGATCTCCATACCGAAACCTGTTGATGGATGAGATCTTGAAGATCTTGAGGAACCAACACATCTACATAAAGCCCTATACTCCGGCCGGAAATGGGCTCGTGGAACGTGTTAATGGAAACCTCAACATGATGCTAAGTAAACTGGCACAAGTGAAACCTGACGATTGGGATCTTTGTATTCCTGCGGCTTTATTTAGCTACAGAGAATCTCCTCATACGTCCACAGGATTTCCGCCAGCCACGCTTTTATTCGGCAGACGCATTCAGGGGCCGCTTGAAGCCTTACTTTGGTCGCTGACAGACCAGAAGGCGGATGAGACAGTTGTCTCAGCAAGTAAATATTTGTCGGATTTAAAGGAAAGGTTGAAACTAGGATGGGACCTAGCAACGACCAACTTTAAGCGAGCACGCACAAAGCACGCTAACCGATACAGGAAAGTCGCGAAAGAGAGAGAACTGGAAGCAGGAGACAAAGTTTTGGTGTTACTCCCCACTGGGAACAACAAACTGAGGATTGGATGGCAAGGGCCTTTTACCGTCCTGAAAAAGATTTCTAAGGCTAACTACCAGATCTCTATTGAAGGAAAGGAGAAGGTTTTCCATTTAAATCTGTTAAAAAGATACTTGGAAAGACCGGTGCCGACCTCCGAACATCTCCTGACGATCGCCAAAATTGACGAAGATGACGATGGTGGCAGGGAAATTCCACTGCACACACACGAAATCTTTCAAAAATGTCAAAAGCGGCGACACTCTTTCAAGCGCGCACGGAAGACATTCCAGAGAAAGGAAACTTTAGGAGTAGATTTGAGTAGGAATTGGAGAGAGACGGAGGGGGGAGATGAGAGGGAAGAGGACAGACACCCTGAAGCTACGGATATAAAAAAAATTATTTCCATAACGTAGACATGGAGTGATTCCATATCTTAAAGGGGGGACGTTCTGTCGCATAGAGATTTATGATCAATATATTTTCTATATTCTTTTCTTTTCTACCCGTGTCCTCTACTTTATTATCGCTGTTATCCTTTTCCTGTTTGATCGCATTCCTTCGTTTGCGACAAAATTTACTTTCCCATTCTGACGTTACCGTTTTTCTTCTCATACTAGAAACACATTTTATGACATAATATGTCAGTCATTGCACTAGACGAAATACTGTGAAATGCGTCTCAATAGAAATGGGATGGCAGACATTCGTCTCGTTTTTCCATGACACTCACAGCTGAGTTCTCTGCGAGAGGTGTGAACGGCGCCCTCATGCATTGCCCAGGGATGAGAATAGTTAGACGGAGGTGTCATAGACGCGTTTTGGCAGTTATGGCTGGCCAGCGTCTAAGAATGTGAAGTGTTAGGAGAGTGGGAGATACCGGCGCTATTTCGGATTTCGAAATAACGTGGGATCTTGGTCTGTTTCATATCCTACCAGAAGTTTGAACGTGACTTCATTCTGTTCTCCAAATTTGCAGTAGAGAGGTTGTTTCGTGCTAAAGAGAATAAGCTGTATAGCGAAGTCTGAGTTTGGTTCGGAAATTTTGCCGAGCTTCTAGACTACCAATAAATATAAGCGTATCATTCTAATTTTGTGCGATCATCTGTAGTTCTGTGTGGAGGTAAATATACATATATCTATTGTGTTGAGTGATCTAGTGATAAATCGCTTATTTCATTTCACTAGGTAGATTTCTGTGCAGAAGAAATTAATTGATAAGTATGTTATATTCTCTAATCGACATGTTACAGTGGAAAGCAGAATAAATTATAATTTCTAGCTTAAACTCATGCAGCTGTAAATGAATTTAATTAAACTGCGAACGATCAGTCGAGAATATTTTAAACTAACTTATAACTGCACTGATTCATCATTGAGTATTGACGAAATACGTATGTATTTCTAATTCATGATGACTGATTTTGTGAATATAACTTATTTCACGGTTATTGTAAATGATAAGACAAGCTCTACGCTTGCAGTTTATAATGTAAGTTATAACGAGTACATAGTCTGTATAAGTATTTTATATGTTTTGTTTTCTTTATTCAGTGAAAACTGGGGTAGCCCAACTTTGCCAGTGTTTTAGTACAACTGAGAGAAGAAACATTTTATCTTTAAAAGACTAAATGCCTATACTGTGCCTAGTGAGCCAGATCATATTTCTTCACAAACTCTCAAGTACCTTTCAGCCCTTGTGGCAAGTAAAATATTACAAACATTAACATTCCGACATTTTTTTTGACAACTTGTAGTGCGACAAAGAATTTTACCTTTGATCGAAGTTACAAACCAGTCATTTTCCTAAAGAAGGGAAACCTCGTGATTCTGACACTGAGTGCCCGCCTACATTAATTCGTACCTGAACTGATAAAGTGACACTAAATTAACTCTGAACAAAAAATATCGCTCCCCGGACCCCATTGGAAGAAACCAATAAAAATCTGCAGAGCTGGGATCCGCTTCATCACAACGACAACAGAGTAAAGGTGGTGGTGTCCTAAAGGTTGCGCCAGACGGCGAACACCAGCAGGCTATTAGGTAAGAACGCATGTCAGGGGCCCTGATGAAAGAACAGAGTGAAAGTGACTGAGTGATTCTTTTATTGTTGTATTTTGGCACCCATTTTTGCTGTCTTAAATTTCTTTATGCAAGTGTTGTTGCTAACAATATTTTCCTTAGATAGATCAGAGTATCAGGTCTGTTCATATTTTTGTTAAAGGGAAATCTTAGACTAAATCATATGTATCCGTGACTCTTTGTGGCTATCACTTTTCTTCTAACAGGACTGTGGGCTATACATCGGGGGAAAAGATCATACCAATGGGTCTATCATTCTTGTAGCAATTCATTGAGTTTATG
Source organism: Oreohelix idahoensis (assembly GCA_024509875.1). NCBI lineage: Eukaryota > Metazoa > Mollusca > Gastropoda > Stylommatophora > Oreohelicidae > Oreohelix > Oreohelix idahoensis. The sequence continues at coordinate 141,331 of JAMPIV010000706.1, read as the reverse complement.
ACTATTTATATATGCTTGATGTAATTTTATGTGTTGGGATGGAATTTTAGTCTGATAATTAAAATTATATTAAACTAAATCAGTGTGGTGGTAGTTCGTTCCCATATATCTATATTTTTCATTGTCATAGTTTTCACGTTTGTGCGTCTATTGTCGTCACTTATGTGTGTGGGTATGTGAGGTCATATATATATTAATATATATTATGTTAGATTTGTCTGACTAATCTAACTCTGGTTGTAGATGATAGGCTGACTGAGAGAAGCTTCTCGAGTGTCAGAGACAGAATCTACTATATTTCCTCCACCTCACTCGTGAAATCTATTTTCTATTTTATCACCTACCACTGAGCTATCACTTGTTTCTATATCTATTCAGAAGGGACCAAACTAAGTCTTAATCACCTATCACAAATCTACGACAAAGTAGTAGTAATAGTAGAAGTAATAGCGCTACTTGCAGTAGTAGTAGTACTAGAAGTAGTAATAGTAGTAGTAGTAGTAGTAGTAGTAGTAATAGTAGTAGCAGCAGTAGTAGTAGTAGTAGTAGTAGTAGTAGTAGTAGTAGTAGTAGTAGTAGTAGTAGTAGTAGCAACCGCCTTCAGTCAGAACTGACTATGGGAAAGATCTCAGCCACTTTTTTTCCTGGTCCTTTCGGCGAATTAATTTCTCTTCTGCTTGTTGTGAGAGCTTCTTTTCCCGCAATATAAGGTAGCGCCAAAGGAAGAATTACCACTTGGGGCGATCGGCAGCTTCATCCTCCTAAGTTACTGGATTTACGTCCAGTGCCCTCAGGTCTCTTTTGCATCCAACTTTGAACCTCAGCTGCTGTTGCCTGGCTGTTCTTTTGCCGTGTGCCAGTTATTGGTAGAAAATATCTTTTGGGATGCAGCCATCTTCAGTGCGGTGGACGTAGCGAATGCAGCGTAGTCAGCGCTGTCTCAGCAGTGTAAACATGCTTTGAAGGCCAGCAAGTGACAGCCAAAAAGGTTCATGAAAGTAATACTCGAAGAAACCAAGTAAAGATGAATCGAATGAGTTACAATAGATTATTACATCGTGCTGGGAACACAAAATACTGAAGAACGCTAACATATCTTCCTACGATATAAAACCCAGGTATTATTTATGACATTCAAAACCATTTTGCTTTCTGCTTTTACCATTTTTGTTTCGTGAACATCGTATTATCAAACCAAACTACCTTTACAAACATAAATAAGATGTGGGAAGAAGATTCGGTTTAAGGTTGATCATACGCTGCATTATGCATACAAGAAACTTTTATCAAATTTAAAATGATCAAAATAAACATCGTTGACAAATAAATCCATCACATTATTAAATAATTGTCCCTCGTAGGGAGGGACAAAGAAAGAATATGTCTACTGTTCCTCAGACATGTTGTACAAGGCATCTAATGGGAGGTTGGGCATGTGGCTGACAAACGTATGTTGTGAAACAAATTGACCACATAAACCACTGCTCCAATGTCATGTGACTGTTTAGTGCAGGCTTTATGTTAAAACAAGCTGTAATGGTGGTTCCATGTTCCGTATGGAGAGCACAGGAAAACGATGATATGAATGACGTTTAATAAATATGACATACTTCTTTCTTGCTCACAGGTCTTTTTTGGATGACCTCGAATCGCCAGTTGTAGCTCGCTTATCACAGAGGATTGCAGCTATTACCAGCCTTAACACATCTCCAAGTAGCAATTTCGGATCTTTTGCAGGCGAAGCACTTCAGGTTTTATCAGCATTATGCAATCTTCTTCCTTGCTCATATTCTCTAGCTCTGGAAGGACACAAACTGATAAGTAGAAGATAAAGAAAAATTGCAAACGATATTGGGAGATTTACAGTTGGTATGCCATACGATAACACCACACTGAGAATAATAAGTATTGAATTATTAGGCACAACCAGATACATGTCCATGTTAGTGAGCTTGAACTGTTGCAGCAATAGTCGTTCCTATTATTAGTTTTATAATTCGTATATTCTTCTTTTTTTTTAAGTATCATACCAGCTAGCGTAAGTTTATCATGTCTCTCCCCAACCGCATATCCTCATTACTGTTTATCAATGACGTTCTTGACTTCTGTTAATGCCATGTTCTCAAACTTTTGGGTATCTTCTTGCTTTGTCGTCTTCTTTTTCTTTTATATCAATATCTCCTATTGTGACATTATTTACTAGCTTTCCTGTTTTCAAAACATATCTAAAAAAACGTAGATTTCTTCATTCTAATATCAGTAATTACTTTCCTGTGTTTGTTTGCTTCTGTCGGGGCATTCTCATTATTCTTTTTAGCTGTCCACAGTATGGAGCCGCGGTAGCATAGTGGTTAGTGCACTGGCTTCCTAGCGCAGTGGTCTATGGTTCGATCCCCAGATGAGGCGGAAAATTTTTAGGCCACAAACGGCTCCTGGGTCGACCCAGCCCCCAAATGGGTACCAGAGCTACTCTGGGAAGGTTAAGGCGGCCGGCGTGATGCCGACCACATCACCCCTCGTGTGCCGACGGTCAAGATAATATGGGCCCAACACCATATTCCCAATATGCCTCAATGGGCGTGTAACGGGTTCCTTTACCTTTACTTTACCTTTGTCCACAGTATTCTTAACAGCATTTTTGTTTGTATACTAATTGTCCATGACTTTCTTCAGTATGTCAGGTTAGGCTATTTACTACTACTCTGAGGAACTCCCTTTCTTACTTCCACTGACGCAGGTTTTTTGTAGTATTATATGCTTTTAATTTTATTGAAGGCCGATTTTGCGTTGGCTATTTTAAGCTTCATCTGAGATGCACTTCCATCTGCTGTCATTAGGTATTTGTCTTCTGTTTAAATATTTCAAAACTTTATTTGTTGTATAATTAACTATTAGCAGTCTTACAGTTTTTGTCTTGCGCTTTCTGGCGTATACTAGTGCCCCTAGATAGATCTAGGGGCACTAGCTTATACTGGTGAATAGGAAAGTTATCGAGTTGATCGCGCCCATAATTAGTCTGGGTCATTCCTCAGTACGAAATTCCGTGTTAACTTGGGCGGGGCTGTCGTGTTTATGTCCAATGTCCATGATGAGCTATTTTGTGGCGCCTAGTTGGCATTGTGGTTAGTCACGATTCACTCTCGTAGCGAGGAAATGTGCCATTTTGATGATCCTGGGTTCCAATCCCTGGTAAGCCATTAACTTTAATTGTTTTTCTGTTGTCTATTCTTATATTTCTTTATCTCTTATGAGTGTATACAACATACCCATTAATACGTATTATTTATGTACTTTTCCCAGGTCTTGGGTTTCCCCCTTTATTTATTTAAAAACTGTAAACTCATTTTGATTGTGCATTCTCAAAAGTTAGTATTCAAGATGCGTATTATGTTTTTAAATCTTCGTGCTATTTCAGCAAAGCCGTATTGTCTCTGCCGATATTTTATAAGTAAATTCCTGTAACTCTTTTTCACTTGTTGCTATCAGGAATGCGTCATCATGGTGTCTGGAGTTATTTATATTACATGCATCAACTAATATTCCTGGCATGTTCTCTGTAGAATATCTTATATTTATACTTTACAGATTGAATATGTCAGGTAGCAACACAATTCCACCGTAACACCTTGTTTGATATGTTGAAGCATTAATAGTTAGCTGCCAGTTCATTTAGCTGCTGTATGTTTCCCAGTACAAGATCATTTTGGGCATTTCCGCCGCATTGAAGATGGTCGCAATCCTGAAGATACGAGATGGGAAAAGAACAGATGGGCGACCGCAGCTGAGGCTCAAAGATGTGTACACAAGAGACATTAAGGCACTGGCCATAAATCCAGTAACCTGGGAGGATGAAGCAGCCAACCACATCAAGTGACGATGCTCCCTACCGCGCCACCTCAGATAGGGCGGAAAGAAGCTCTCACAACAAGCACAAGAGAAAATAACAGGCCGAAACAAATAACCGACAAACAAAGCTGCTGAGGGTTATAACCTCAGGGGCACATTCCCATAGTCAACCATATCTGTAGGGGCCAGGGGCACATTCCTATAGTCAACCATATCTGTAGCGGCCAGGGGCACATTCCTATAGTCAACCATATCTGTAGGGGCTAGGGGCACATTCCCATAGTCAACCATATCTGTAGGGGCTAGGGGCACATTCCCATAGTCAACCATATCTGTAGGGGCTACAACAAGATCATTATTAATGTTAAACCTATGCTATCGAAGTTTATGCTTTCTAAATGTTTCATCATGTCCTCATGTTTTCATACCAGGTTCCGTAATCGTAACCGGGTACCGTTATGCTCCAGTCTACCCAGCTGTTAATGGTATCTGACCCTGTTCTTGAGTTAGGGAAGGCGAAGTCAGCAAGGAAGATAACTGGTCATCCCACCTCATAAAGCTGGGTCTAGTATGATGAAGTCTCTAACACTTCACTCACCTACGATAGTATCTGCTATGAGATTACCTTTACCTGTACCATTGACCTCATTGACCTCATGATTTATCCTGTCTAATGCGTCAGTATTGTTGTAAAGTATAAATATACATCTGTTTTTACTTCAGTTGCTCTGTCTATTAATGTTCTTATAATACTCGTACATACGCTGTTGTCTGTGCTCTGACCTTCACCAAATCCGCACTGTTCATCACCAGTTTCTGGTTTAACTCTTATTGTTCTCATAATAATTCTTAATTATGTTGGTTACCTGACTCATGTGACTAATTGTGCTGTTCTCTTTACATTGATGGCTCCAGATTTCTGCGTCAGAGCTATAAATATGTATTTTAGAAAATCATCAGGTATGCATTCACTGTTCTGGATGTCATTCACCAGTTTTGTCAACACTCGATCTCTAAACTCTCCCACAGCCTCTGGTTCGTCTACTGTTATAGTATCTGGTCCAGGGGTTTTCCTTTTCTTCGTGTGGTTCATGGCGTCCTCAACTTCAGTCAGTACCCTTTAGCTCCCCAAGGAGCATAGGCCTTCAAGAAACACATGTCATGTCCTCTTGCCACATACTATCAGCTCAGACCCTTTTCACGTTTTCCTCATCATTTTTCGGGGTCGAAGTGGCTAAGAAGTATGGCGTCCGCCTCGAATTCTAAAGATACCGGGTTCGATTCCCAGTAGAACGAATATAATTTATGGAAATCTTTCTCCAGAACCTTTGGTCATAATCACGTCATACTCCCTGCTCTCACCGGTGTCAATACCTTGTCGAGGTATGGCGGCTTGCGTACCCTGATTACCCCCAGAGCTATGCCAGTGGGAGTTTTACTCCTGGAAGGTTCTACAAAGCTGGACAGGTTTGCGCGGGCAGGGGTCAGACGAAAGCAGACACCCTGGTCCTCCAGGTTGGGGGTTTTAGCATAGGACTGACACCCCCGTCTATGTAAAAAAAAATTGAAGTTACGGAAACAACAACGAATAAACTGTTATGCTTTGGACCCCTGAAGGAAAACGAAAGAGAGGCTAACCAAAAACAACCTGACGGAGGACTGTGGAGGCTGAGATGCAAAGAATGAACCACAGTTGGGGCACTGTACGAAGGATGGCCGCCGACCGAGCAAAGTGGAATCAATTTGTTGTTGCCCTACAAGACGCCACTAGGCGTGATGGCCACTGACTGCTTTGATGGTCGGCGGCTAAGGATCAAAGAAGAAGAGACGTCATAGTCCAACCTGGCCTCCTGTGTAATGAGATCATATGCCTAGTCCTCTCGGGTAAGGGCAAAAAAATATGAGGATGAGGTCTCGTGTGCAAGTTGTGCACGTTAAAAAATTCCACGAAAGTTGGAAATCGTAAAGAGTAGGCCATAAGGCCGCTGCCCTGGCCAAAAAAGTGGAAACATACCCACCACACAAATATTTATAAAGTGTGATTCCAATATACACAAATTGGGATTCTCGCCGGTGCTACGGAGTTCGTGCACTGTGCTGAGATCCTCCTTGAGTGATCAAAGGGATGAGATCGGGACTCTGATGGAGTTGCCCCTGTGCAATGAAGATAGTCCTTAAAACAAAACAAAACCTTATCACCTTCACTTCTGTCTTCAGTTATCTTCTCCATGAGTTTCTTTGTCTACCTATGCCTCTTTTACCATTGGGGTTCCAGATCAAGGAATACCTTGTAATGTTATCCACAGGTTTCCTCAATGTGTGTTCTATCATCAACTTCTGTCACCTTTATTGGTAGTAGTCACAGGTTTCTTATACGCTCAATTCTGATCTTTCATTATCATATAGGTCCTTTGCGTTTTATTCTTTCGACGAAGTAATTAATATTGTTTCTTCTTTTGATTTCAACCAACTAGCACCTGTTTGTGTTCTTTCTGCCTCGTAACTTATTTATGTGCTCCTTATACATATATTTGATGTCTTTTCTGTGTGGCACATCAAGTTCTCTTTACTTCTAGTTTAGCTAGGCTTCTATCTCTGTCTTACATCTTTAACTATTTCTTCTAATAAGCCTGCATTAATTGCAAAACTTCATTTGCCATCCATTTTTTCTTTGAAGTGCTTTTTATTCCCAGTATCATTTCTTTTGGTGTTTAGTTTATTATTCCCCATTGTTCATCTACGCTTTGAATTTCTTGATGTCATTTTCTGATATTATTTATTTTAATGTTATATCTTTCACTCATTTCCCTATCATTTTTACTGCCTGATATTTTCTAAGCCGTCTTTTCTGTTTTCAATTGTTTTTCTTTGTTTTACTATTACCCGTGCGTGGTTCTGCTTCTGTCTGCTTGTGTCCTAGTTTTTTTTTCTTCAGATCTTAAACAATTTCTAAACCTAAAGCACATTAGTATGTGGTCTATTTAGTTACAAGCTTTGCTTCCTGGGTTTGTCCACGTCCAAAGGCATCCAAACCAGGTTTTATAATATATTCTTGCACTAATGAAGTAAATGGAACAGTTTTAAAATAGGCCATTAGATTCAAATATCTGGGCACGTTAATAACAATGGATGGAAGATGCATCTCAGAAGTGAAAAGCGGAACAGCTCAGGTAAAACCAGCATTCTATAAAATTAAGAGTATTTTATGCAACAATTCTTTGTCAATGGAAGTAAGAAAGATAGTTCTTCAGTGTTATATAGAACCAATCCTGACATATGGGAGTGAGTCATGGACAATTACCAAACACGTAGGGAAACCAATGGAGGCCACAGAGATGTGGTTTTACGGAAGAAGTTAAAAATACCACGGACAGCCCTAAAGAGTAATTAGGATGTCATGAAAGAGGCAAAAGCGCAAAGGAAGCTTACTTCACAAGTTAGACAGAAACAATCCACTTGTTGTTAGGCATCTTATGAGAAGAGGAACGCTGGAATATATCGTTATAACAGGTAAGATTGAAGGAAAAACAGATAGGGGAGACAATAAGAGCAAATACAGAACAGTTTGCCATCATGGCATTGACAAAAGTCAACAACTGATTTGATACATAGTACTGGAGACAGGAAGTCGTGGAGTGACATGATCGCCTACGCCACAAGACATGGTACTGGAAGAAGAAGAAGAATGTTCTTGCACATTATCAGTTTATCACTTCTCTTATTTCTTTCTTCTTCATTCATAACCCTCCACTCCCAAAGGAACATAGGCCTTCAACAAACACATGCCAAGTCTTCCTGTCACGTGCCATCATCTCAAGTTCTTTCCAAGTTTTCGTTATCATTTTTACCTCTGTTTCCAGCTCTCTTCTCCATGTGCTTCTTGGTCTACCTCTGCTTCTCTTGCCCTGGGGGTTCCAGAACAAGGACTGCCTTGTAATGCTATCAACAGGTTTCCTCAGTGAGTGTCCTATCCATCGTCTTCTTCTCATCTCTTGTTCCACTGGCACTTGTCTAGTTATTGTCATCAGTTCCACGTTGGTAACCTTGTCATACCATTTTAATCCCTCTATTCTACGCAAGCACCCATTTATGAAAGTCTGTAGCTTTTTGGTTGTTGTCTTTGTTGTTCTCCATGTCTCAGAGCCATACAATAGGACTGACTTCACATTTGAGTTGAAGATTCTTATTTTCGTGTTGGATCCGATTTCTCTTGATCTCCATATATTTCTCAATGCAATGAAAGCTCCTCTTGCTTTTTGTATTCTTATTTTGATATCACTGTCTGTCCCTCCAACTTTGTCTATATTGCTGCCAAGATATGTGCACTATTCTACATCTTGTATTGGTGCTTCTTCAAGTTCAACCCTGTTATCATCACCTGCATTTATTCTCATTATCTATGTCTTTTCCCTGTGTATTTTCAGACCCAACTGCATTGTGACCTCTCATCGAATGTTTTCAACTTGTCCTTCATCTGATTCTTTCTTCTACTCCATAATTATCATTTACATTTTTCACCTTTTCATTTCCCAGTCTGGCATTGAAGTCTTCAACAGTTGCCTCATGAGACTTGCACTGTGCCACAACCGGGCTCTTTGTAGATTGTGTCGAGTACGTTGTCTACACTCTGCACTGTTGGTGTAAACATTTTATACGATTAATATGTAGCGATCCCCCACTCAGCTTACATTTTAAGACTCGTCTGATATTGCCCACAATCCTTTCCAGTTTCTTTTGCTCTTTCTGCATCAACAATTATGCGTACTCGTCTTTCGTGGTTATTTACTCTTTTACTCCGGAAAACGCAGTTCATTAACGATGTCGGCTTTTGGAAGTAGCCTTATTTCATGACAGTATTTCATGTATATATATATATATATATATATATATATATATATATATATATATATATATACATATATATATATATATATATATATATATATATATATATATATATATATATATATATATATATATATATATATATATATATATATATATATATATATATATATATATATATATATTATATATATATATATGATATATATTCATATATATATATATAAAGTAATGCACCATATATATATATATATATATATATTTTATATATATATATATATATATATATATATATATATATATATATATATATATATATATAATTATATATATATATATATATATATATATATATATATATATATATATATATATACGAGGGGCGTTCAGAAAGTAATGCACCATATCGTTTTTCTCAGGAGCTGTTTATTCAAAAAGCATGAAATTTATACACAATTTACATGGATATGTCATGTAACCATCGGTATTATTCAACATAATCCCCATCAACTTGTATGGCTTTATGCCAGCGCGAAACAAGTGCATGTATTCCTAGCCCGTACCAGATTTTGTCTTGATCATGTAGCCATTTCTTCGCTGCATGAATCACTCCTTCATCATCTTCAAACCTTGTCCCACGGAGTGCATCCTTAAGTGGGCCAAATAGATGAAAATCAGAGGGTGCCAAATCATGACTATAGGGTGGATGGGGTAGTACAGTCCAACCCAATTTGGTGATTGCTTCCCGTGTTGCCTGACTTGTGTGAGGTCACGCATTGTCGTGAAGGAGAAGCAGGTCTGCTGGATTCTTGTGCGGCCGAACTCTGCGAAAACGTTGATTGAGTTTTTTCAATGTCTTAATGTAAGCTTGCGAATTGATTGTCTCTCCTCTTTGCATAACGTCAACAAGAATCACACCTTCAATGTCACAAAAGACAGTGATCATGACCTTTCCAGCTGAAGGAATTGTCTTGAATTTCTTTCTTCGTGGTGATTGCGGATGATGCCATTCCTTTGACTGTCTTTTTGTCTCAGGTTCAAAATGATGTGCCCAGGTTTCGTCACCTGTAACGATCTTAGCCAAAACGTTCTCTCCATCAGCATTGAAACGCTCCAACAATTCGGAAGAAATTGCTTTCCTTTGCAATCGGTGGTCATTTGTGAGGCATCGAGGAACCCATCTTACGCAAACCTTAGAAAATCCGAGAGTTTTTATAACTGCATTTGCACTACCAATGCTGACTGACAGCTGTAAGGCCAATTGTTGAGTTGTGATTCGCCTATCAGTAAGAATAATGCCCTCAGCGCATTTCAACATTTCTGCGTTGGTGGCTGTGGCAGGACGTCCACAGCGCGGCCGATCAAGCAGCTCCGTATCTCCACTTCCTAATTCTTTGATTCTCTGAACCCAGCGACTGACTGTACTCCTGTCGACTGCAAAACTTTCATACACATCACATAGACGCTTGTGAATGTTCACAACAGTTTCCTTCTCTGCAACGAGAAATTCTATCACAATTCGCTGCTTATAACGCAAGTTGCTAACACGCTCCATTTCAACGGTTTAGAGCAGCCGTATTATTTGGCCGGTTGTAGTGCAATTTGGTGCACACAATTGGCACATGCCATGTCTGAAGTAGGCAAAATTTAATGCTTCTATCTTCATTATTAGCTGAGAAAAACGATGTGGTGCATTACTTTCTGAACGCCCCTCGTATATATATATATATATATATATATATATATATATATATATATATATATATATATATAGTGTGTGTGTGTGCATGTGTACGTGTATGTTTTTGCGCGTGAATGTGTGTGTGCGCACGTATATTTACATATTACCATCACTTTTGTTTTATCCTACACAGGTTGTCAACTATGGCATGGCAGGTCATTATGTTGTGCACTATGACCAATCAAATGAGGTGGGTACATCAACGTCCAGTTTAACTGTTCTGTCTCATTTTTCACTGTCTCGCCCTATTGTCCCGATAACTAATGAACGGGACAATATAAAGTTCAATTGTTCTATTAATATTCCTTTTTTGTGGAAATTCGAGAACTTTACGTCGTCGCTCTAAAAGACACGTTAATACTTCAACGCTTATCATGCCGGAAATCATTTTTTGTGTTTTTATTTTTTTTTAAATTGTTTGCTGAATTTGGTAAAAGCCGTGAGTACCAGGACTAGAAATGGGAGCAAACAATGGTAATATACCATTCATGTTATGAAAAGGAGACAATGGATTGTTGGGCCTAATGACATACATGACGCACATATGTGCGTAGGTGAAGAATGGAGAAGCTATTAAGGGTCTGTGTAACACAAATGTTAAAATACGCAAACTTGCATTGTCACATATAAGATCAGAGTCATGAGCACGTATCATTACTGAATAGTCCGGATCGTAGAGTGTGTAAATAGAGCTTGTGAAAAACGTGTTCATTGATCTCGGCCACGTGTAGTAGAAAGAACACTGAGATGTAAGGTGTAGCGGTAGTCAGTGGATACACGGCGTATAAAAGTCTGATGTCTGAACGTCTGTGAATATTGTATGTGAACTCTGTGATTCTCATATCATTTGGATGTGTGCTGCTGTACCGCGATGTGGAGTCTAGTGGATTTTTTTAGAAGAGTCCCAGGTATTGTATTTCTTGGAAGCGTGATTTGGAGTTTTATGAAAGTTTGATCTAAGATCTAGGATGATAAACAGTCTCATTCGTGACATACATAACTTACTAATATAAATATAAATAAATAAATAAATAAATAAATAAATAAATAAATAAATATATATTGGTTAAGACAGTCCTGGGCATCAGAAGCAACATAATACAGAACTACTGGCATCAACGAAACATCTGGAAATGTCATACTACTATCCTACAACTTCTGCATTTACTTTAGTGCGGTATACACTCTTCGCACCTTTTTAAACAATAAATGTTACCTCGTTTTGCAAGAAGCGCACCGTTCAACCTAGACACAGTGTCCGTCGGTTATATTAGGGTGCATTCGAAATATAAAAGACTTTGCGGTCTGGTTCCAGAACAGATAAAGACCAACTCAAGCTTGATCAATAGAAATTATAGCTCACCCCAGAACAACCTTTAGCTAGTTCTTCCTAGCATTATACATTGATGTTGGATCACTAGGTCACCAAAATACGACGTATGAAACGAACGAAATAGAAAAGGCGAGAGAAAAGACAGTCAAAATGTTAGACAGGCTTGCGAGCCTAAACTTCAATTGTTAGAAAATATTTTTGTCGTTCGTTGACATATTTGTTTTATCTACTAACTGTATAACCTTATTATAAACAGCTAAACAATTAACAGGAAGACCAGACAAATATCAATGGAATAATAAGTGATGTCATTATGTTGGCGTTAGATGAGACACACAGTGAGGAGGTCAACCTATGGCTGTAAACCCCAGTTCTTGTTCTACAATCTACAAGGTTAAAGAATTAGGAGATAAGATAAAAATATGGAATAGAGAACTGGAGGCAGATATGAGAAGAGAAGTAAATGACACGGAAAGAAGTTATATGGAATCACCGGGCAGGACGCCTTGGAGAGAACCGATTAAGTCACATGCTCCACATGAGGGGGTTGAAAGATAATAAATTAAGGAAAAGAACACAATCTTATGACTGTTTTAACGGATCCTGTTGTTGTTAGTCGAACACAGTCTTACGACTCTTTTAAAGGCTCCTGTTGTTGTTAATAGCGAAGAAATGTTAATAGCATTAACGAAAGTTATCCCGGTTCAATAACAAAATAAAATATATGTGTGCTATATTTTACACTGAATCTTCACCACAGAAATCAGAACGAGGTTCGTTCACTGAGCCCTATTCGGAAGATGGTGGCGACAGGTTGGCTACCTTTCTCATTTATGTAAGTAAGCGACAGGTAATTTTTTACAATTAAAAAAAAAAGATGCATTGATGAGCGCCTGATAAAACATTTATTTGTGAAGAGCAAAAGAAGAGAAATAAATGAGCACATGACATAGTATCTGTATGTGAAGAGGGAGAGAGAGAGAGAGTGAGTGAGAGAGAGAGAGAGAGAGAGAGAGAAAGAGACAGAGAGTGAGAGGAGATTCATACACCACATGGGTAATGAATAGAGAACATGAATGAGGATGGTAAGAGATCAAATAGAAAAAGAGAACACTTAACATTGGTAAATGTTTGACTTAAATATTAAATCTTGTTCTAGTTAATCAAGTAATCAATTATTGATCAGCGATTGTACGGACAGATATTACTAATGGATGTATGATTGTGTCATATTCAATGTAAACTATAACTTTCTTTGAATATAGCAATACGTTTTTTTTATTGGTATAAATATTACAGCTATCGGATGTCGAATGCGGCGGGTCAACTATTTTCCCTGACCTTGATATTGCTGTAAAGCCAGTCAAGGTAAAATAATTTTAATAACTTTCATCTGACACTTTGACATTGAATAGAAGCGATAAGACATCTGATATACAGAGAGAGCCAAATGTCCATTACATGTTTACTTAAAACGTGTAGGTTTAATATGCAGTGATTTGTGTAAATGAAATATACACTAACAATTCACAGAGCGCTAAAAAGTTTTTCTGATAATTGTAAAGTTATTTATCATTTGAAATGATGTCCGTGAACATTCAAACATAGTCAGCCTATTTTTTTCTCAAATGTCCACAGACGCTTTGATATAATTCTTGGTCGCTGCATTGGAACTCCTCTGTTTTTGCTGTTTTAAGATCCTTAAAGGTTTTAAGTGTCCGACCATACACTGCTGTATCATTTTATTATTCCCGTAAACATAATCTGCTGGAGGTAAATCAGGAGAACTCGCAGTTCGTTCGCTTGGACCTCGTCTGCCAATCCATCTGTTAAGGTTTTTTTTATGTTCCACAAGTAAATGTCTTACAATAAGACAATAATAACCTGACAACACAAACAACAACAAAAAAGGATTATGAGACGTAGCCATTTTGGTGTGTATGACATGTTAAGATATCCTGCAGAGAGCTTCTCAGGGGACTTGGACAGCCGTCTGAGGAACGTTGAGCTCGGTCAAACCACTATAGAGGAAAAATGGGCCACTCTAAAGAACACTGTGTACTCTGTAGCCTCTGAGAGCTTGGGATATACAACACGCAAGAACCCTGACTGGTTTGATGAGAATGATGTAAATATATAAACACTGCTGGCTGAAAAATATCGCTTGCACAGAGACTATCAAAGCAACCCTTCCTCAACATCCAAAAAGGCAGCCTTTACCAACATACACAGAGTTGTCCAGAATAAGCTCAGGAAGATGCATGATGAACGGCTCAGCAATAAAGCAGACGAGATACAGAGATATGCAGACAGAAATGACTTAAAGCGCTTTTATGATGCCCTGAAAGCAATTTATGGCCCTCAATCGAATCAATCATCACCGGTTCTAAATGTTGATGGCATGGCATTGCTCACTGATAAAAAGCAGATTTTGGAACGCTGGACACAACACTTCAATGCTATCTTAAATTATCCATCAACCGTGAACGACCAGGCCATTGCAAGCATACCGCAAGTTACAGTCAATGATAGACTTGACCTTCCACCCAGCTTGGAAGAGGTCAAGAAAGCAACCAGTCTACTGTCCAGCGGGAAAGCCCCTGGATCAGATGCTATTCCTGCTGAGATTTATAAAGCTGGAGGCAGCATGCTGCTGCAGAGATTAACAGACCTCTTCCACTCAGTCTGGAATGAAGAACAGATACGACAGGAATTGAAAGATGCCACCATTGTTCACATGTACAAGCGAAAGGGAAATCATCAATCATGTGATAACCATAGAGGAATCTCCCTATTATCTATTGCGGGCAAAATCCTGGCTCGAGTCCTGCTCAATCGCTTGACTGTTCATCTCGAATCGCAGGACTTACTTCCAGAGAGTCAGTGTGGTTTCCGAGCAGGCCGCGGGGCCGTCGATATGATATTTGCCGCTCGCCAACTTCAGGAGAAATGCCAGGAACAGTACAGTGACCTATACACAACATTTATTGACTTGACCAAGGCCTTTGACACTGTCAATAGGGATGGACTATGGAAAATTATGGCGAAATTCGGCTGTCTCGATAAGTTCATCTCAATTGTCCGCCAGTTTCATGAAGGTATGATGGCTCGCGTATTGAATGATGGAGAACCTTCTGAACCATTTCCGGTCACAAACGGTGTCAAACAGGGATGTGTGCTCGCTCCGACACTATTCAGTATGATATTTGCTGCCATGCTGTCTAACGTTACGCATGGCAGTAGTGACGGCGTACACATCAGATACAGGACAGATGGGAAGCTGTTTAATTTGAGACGATTACAGTCCTTTACAAAGGTGAATGAAACAATGATCTCTGACCTTGTCTTTGCGGACGACTGTGCCCTCAACACCTGCACAGAACTAGACATGCAGAACAATATGAGGAGGCGTTCTGTAGCGTGTGATGACTTTGGTCTTACCATCAATACGAAGAAATCTGAAGTAATGTTGCAACCTGCTCCTGGGAAACCTTACTGTGAACCAAATATCACAGTAAAGAACCAACGTCTCCAAGTGGTGGACAGCTTCACTTATCTAGGCAGTACCCTTACCAAAGATGCGAATATCGACGCCGAGGTCAACAACAGAATTGCAAAGGCAAGTGCAGCTTTTGGAAGACTAAGAGTAAATGTCTGGGATCGACAAGGAATTAGTGCCGCTACCAAGATAAAAGTATATCATGCAATAGTGCTCACTACCCTCCTGTATGCCTGTGAAACATGGACAGTGTATAGCAGACATGCCAAGAAGCTTAATCATTTCCACATGAGCTGTCTTCGCAGGATACTCAGGATCAACTGGCATGATAGAATATCTAATTCTGAGGTCCTCAACAGAGCACATATCTCAAGCATCTACACATTGCTGCAGAGGGCCCAAACTAGATGGGCCGGACATGTTGTTCGCATGCCCGAAAAACGCCTCCCAAAGCAGTTGATGTACAGCGAACTCTCTATGGGTAAGCGAACAGTAGGGGGACAAAAGAAACACTTCAAAGACACACTGAAAGCATCGTTGAGCTTTCAGACCCCCTTAATCTACTTGTACAACATTCAAGGTACACGACACTTAGTACACAAACTTCTGTGACATATAACTACTACGTACAGACGTGAAAACAAACTATGAATAACATATATACATATATATATATATATATATATATATATATATATATATATATATATATATATATATATATATATATATATATTTCAAGGGTTTGACCGACACTATAGAGTAAGGTTTATTAAATTTATTTTCGCTGACAAAATATCATCACAACATCAAGACAAGCATTACATTAATACATGGTAGTTACATCAGAGAAATGAAAATTTCAATCTAATAGACCTTCCCTCTTGTATAGGGAAAATTAAGAAAAGATCCCACCCGAGGTAATATACCCGAAAGATCAAATAATTAACAATGGGAGTAGGGGCAGTCAGGACGGATAAATGATAAGTACTTGATTTAACTATCACGTGGGCCTTCAGATTAGTGAGAGATCAATAAAGAAGATGTTATATTAGTAGTAACTTAAGAAAAAATAAGTTCTTTCGTTCAGTTTCACTCTCTACACACATACAGTTAGCTCACTACAGTTATGCTTGCCCCTCTGCCGACGCTGCATTCATTCCGTGGAATTTATCCAACACATTTTATTTAAGACTATTATGAGTCCTATTATCTGTCCAGTTCGGCCCCAGACTCTCCGTTTAAGCAATTGTTAATTTTCGGGGAGTTGCTGAATTGGTGCGTTGATTAATTTTTTTTCCCCTCGTACTGCAGGTATTGATTTGGGATGAGTTTTTTCTAGATGGTGGCACTGTCCTGGAAGTTTATAAGTTAATATAGGTTTTCCTGGAGTGGTCTAGCCTCCAGTGGCTGTGACTCTCTTTGTTGTAGTGAATGTGTAAAAAACGAATGTTACTCCCAGGCTGTTCTCGAAAAGAAATAGCCGAGTATGACCCGTGAATTTTGTCTGTAGAATTTAGTGGTAGGAAAAACTTTACTGTCATATGGTTTGTTACAAGAAAATTTAGTGCTGTAAGTTCTGCCACATCAGGCCCGTAATATTTTATGGATAAGAAGAAAACAATGTTCTAGTTTAACCTTTAAAAAACAATTTGTCATTTGAAGTGTTTTGGTTATTTAACCACTCTCATGGATGGAGAAGGTGGACCGCCAAGGGTCTCCAACATCAGATTTTTTTCACCGACAATGTTTTTTATTTTATTTGGAACAATTAATTGGAATGCATTAAGACATCTGGCCATAGAACTCTATAAAAATACCGCTGGATCGCAAAGGGTATGATCAACCTATGTAAAAGAGAATAGAAAACAGGTAATCATACTATAATTATATTCTAACACCCGCGTTTTAGGTAAGACCTGTAACTCACTCCGGTATTTAATTATCTCTAAAAACAAACAACGAGTTATGAACACTAGTCACCTAAAATTTGCGCATGACGAAAAATAGAAATAAATGGTATCACCCAAATTATCGATCGTCTAGCATCTATAATATACTGTTCAAAAAAAGAAACGCATAGCTACTGAAAGCACACACATAGCCATAATTTTGATATTCAATAACTTTCTTAATTTAATGAGTTAATTGTTCAAATTGCACACAAGAATACCTTAGGGTTCAACCAATCAATTGACAGTTGTTTTGCATCTGGGTTACGAGAGTTTTTTGGTGTACGGGCTTTCCCGTTAGTATGGTGTGTGGCCTCCTCTTGCATCGATCAGCGACTGGCATCTCCTGGGCATGGATGCGATCAGACGTCTGATGTGGGCCTGTGGGATGGCTGCCCACTCTTCCTGGAGTGCCTGGAACAGATCACGACGATTGACTGGAGCAACGTCTCGGCGACAAACACGTCTATGCAGCTCATCCCACAGGTGCTCAATGGGACTCATGTCTGGAGACAGGGAAGGCCAGGGAAGGGTGAGAATGTTGTTGGCAGTCAGGAACTGCGTGGTCAACCGTGCACAATGGGGTCTGGCGTTGTTCTGTTTAAACACAGACCTTTGGGCAGCCAAAAGTGGAAGGACATGGGGTCGAAGAATTTCATTGACGTATTCAAGCCTCCTTCAATGTGCACCAATTGACTCCTTCTGTTGTAACTGATCATTCCCCACACCACTGCACCTCCACCACCGTGCGGCGGAGCTTCATCAACGCAATTTTGGACAAAACGTTCATTTCGCCTATGGTAGACTCTACGCCGTCTATCATGACGCTGCAACAAAAAAAAAGATTCGTCACTAAACCAGACACGTCTCCATTGTTTGTCAGCTGCCCAGGGATGATGCTGGTTGGCCCAAATAAGTCGATTTTGGCGATGGCGGCGCGTAAGGACAGGTTCTCGGTGAGGTCGTTGTGCCCAAAGTCCAGCGTCATGCAGTCTATTCCGGTCAGTTTGATCAGACACATGACGTCCTGCAGGCAATGACTGGGCAGTTGAGGAAGCTGTTGTAAACCTGTCTCTGAGGTCACGAAGCCGAATAAAGCGATCCTCCGTTGCTGTTGTTACTCTGGGTCGTCCACTGTGATGCCGGTCTTCAACTGAGCCAGTTGCTTGGAACCGGTGCCAAAGTCGACTGATGGTACTCTGCTGCAAATATAGATGCCTGGCAACCTGACTTTGACTTTCGCCTGCATGCAGTCGGCCAATAGCAATGTTCCTTAAATTTATCGATAGAGACGCCATAAATGTCTGCTTGAAAATGAACTGAATTTTTTGTGTGTAGCTTTATCCTTTTATAGGGTTTCAGTTGCGTAGTCAGTGAATAGTGTTCACCTCAAATTTTGTTGCTTTCACGTGCGCGCAACATGAGTTGTGGTCAAAAATTGCGTCATAAACACTATTGACCACTGAGTTGTAACGATTACAAAAACAAAATCAATTCAGGCCAACACGTGCATTTGACACTGTAAAGAACATTTGATGCTGGTGTTTATATACCCTAGCACCAAATTTTACTTACAAACTCATAAAAACGCGCCCTCGGATGGCTATGCGTTTCTTTTTTTTTGAACAGTATATTTTAAGCCTCTCCTACTGGACATAGCAAGAAATAAATTACGTTCTCTAAATTATCCACCGCCTAGCGTCTATTAATTAATTTAAAGCATCTCTTACTGAGGAAATACCGAGAAGTTAAATTACGTTACGGCTGGAGAAAATTTAGCTATAAGTTTATTTAATACGTTATTCATCTTAACACAAAATCCCAGTGAAATAAATGAGCATAGCAGAAAACATGATACTGAACAGAGTCGGTGCAAGTACGCACCCTTGTTTAACTCCATTTGAGACGGGGAAAGGCTCTGATAGCTCACCATTTTCCTGAACTCTAGCCTGCATTCCATCATGCAGTTGCTGCACTATTGTGATACATTTCTTTGGGCAGCCGTATTTTGCCATGATCTTCCATAGACCCTCTCTATTGACCGTGTCGAACGCCTTTGTCAAGTCGATGAAAGCTGTGTACAGGTCACAACGCTGTTCTTGGCATTTTTCTTGTAGCTGTCTTGCAGCGAACACCATATCTGTGGTTCCACGTTCTTTCCGGAATCCACACTGACTTTCAGGTAAAAGACCTTTGTCAAGATGAGCCGTAAGGCGATTCAAAAGGATTCTGGCGAATATCTTCCCAGCGATTGATAAAAGAGAGATGCCTCGATGATTGTTACAGTCTTGGCGATTACCTTTATGTTTATATAGATGTATAATTGATGCATCTTTGAGATCGTGTGGGATGGTTTCACTCTGCCACATTTGCTGGAAGGTCATGTGAAGTTTCTCTATCAGAACTGTACCGCCATCTTTATAAACCTCAACAGGAATTGAATCGGAGCCGGGGGCCTTTCCACTAGACAGTTGATGAATCGCTTTTTTGTTTCCTCCAGAGTTGGTACATCATCTAATGCTTTATTTATAGGAATCTGGGGCAGGCGGATGATGGCTTCGTCGTTAATAGATGATGGCTGGTTCAGAATATTATTTAAATGTTCAGCCCAGCGTTGGAGCATTTTTTCCTTGTCTGTAATTAGTGTTTTTCCATCTGCATTAAGGAGGGGAAATGATCCTGATGATGTTGGACCATAGACCGCTTTGACTGCACGGTAAAAATTTTTCAAGTCATGGCTGTCAGCAAAGCCTTGGAGCTCATCTGCTTTATTACTCAGCCATGAATCCCGCATCTGGCGTAGTTTATGCTGGACCATTCTACGCATGTTGTTGAAAGCGTCGTTCTTGGATGTAGATTTTGGATCATTTAAATATGCTTTATGGAGATGGTGTTTCTCAGCCAACATCTGCTCTGGTTATTTAACCACTCTCATGGATGGAGAAGGTGGACCGCGAAGGGTCTCCAACATCAGATGTTTTCACCGACAATGTTTGTATTTTTATTTGGAACAATTAATTGGAATGCATTAAGACATCTGGCCATAGAAATCTATAAGAATACCGCTGGATCGCAAAGGGTATGATCAACCTATATAAAAGAGAATAGAAAACAGGTAATCATACTATAATTATATTCTAACACCCGCGTTTTAGGTAAGACCTGTAACTCACTCCGGTATTTAATTATCTCTAAAACAAACCACGAGTTATGAACACTAGTCACCTAAAATTTGCGCATGATGAAAAATAGAAATAAATGGTATCACCCAAATTATCGATCATCTAGCGTCTAATAATATTTTAAGCCTCTCCTACTGGAAATAGCAAAAAATAAATTACGTTCTCTAAATTATCCACAGCCTAGCGTCTATTAATTAATTTAAAGCATCTCTTACTGAGGAAATACCGAGAAGTTAAATTACGTTACGGCGGGAGAAATTTTAGCTATAAGTTTATTTAATACGTTATTCAGCTTAAAACAAAATCCCAGAGAAATAAATGAAAAAACTAAACGATTAAATCACTCAAAATTCTAATACATTATTACCGCAGCACAAAGAATGAATTAAGTCTCCACGTATAGAAGAAATCCAAAATTCTTGTTTGATTCTAATATATGAGCTAGGTACTTCTTCAACTTCTCTGGCGCTATTGATAACTGCATTTTTAAGAGCTGCCTATATATATTAAATAAATAAAAATCGTTAGCTACGTGCGAGATTTTTCGTCTCTCCTGATTCTCGGGAACTTTTGCATTTGGGCCGCGAATCAAAGCTCTTTTTCACAACTTTTTACCACCAGACTCCTCCGTTCCTCTTCGTTCTGCAGAGATTTCTAGCCCGCGTAGACTGTTCCCGTTCTCGTTAATCAGAGGTGTTACAAAACTCTGCTCACTCTTAGTGACTACAAAAGACGTTGATAACTGACCGCCTGCTGTCTCTGGCCCGCCTCCTTGAAGGGATGACAGTAAGAGGTTCAGAGATTGCTAATTATAATGGCTCCTGAGAGAAGACCATAGGCATGGCTAAATTAAAAGTCAAGACTGAGGGCGAATGACATGGCTTAAAGCGCGCTCACCTGGACATGCTAATATCATGCACGTGGAACCCACGTTGGCGAATTTGATTTCAACAAAATTGAGGGCCACCGGTGAGATTCAAGGGTAGCTTCACTTTTCATCTGTCACAACAACGAACGTGGCATGGAAATAACAAAGGAAAAGGTGCTGAATACAGATATCCCAATACAACTGGAGAATATAACCAGACGTCTGTTAATAAAACGACAACAGACAAATGAGCACACACAGTTAAGTTCACCCCTTTACGCGATTCAATCCTGCGGCTTATTTTCGAAGTAGCCCTGTAGACGCAGTCGTTAGCCTATCTATTTTGTTGCATTGCTGCACGGTTTCTAGGAAGGCTATAGGTCGCCACGGGAAGTGAGGAAGAGATAGACAAAAGGTAAGAATAAATAAAAGCCTATAACGTGCTGATGCATCTGTCTATAAGGGGTTAAACATCCAAATCCCAATCATGGGGACGGATAAATCAATTTGAAAAGAAGAAAATGACACGGAGGTAAATACAGAAAAAGAGAGACATTAAGTACCGAAACGTCGGCATTGCAAGCACACCGGGGACCTGAAATGAGGGTTTAGAATTGATCACAACCAGCTGTCATCCTGGTCACACACGGGATGTTTGATGCCGGTAAACTCATGACTGTCCTCCCAATGGCACACTGCGTCGTCTAGTTCTCCTCTCATCTTCTGTTCCACCGGCACCTGTCTGGCCTTTGCCATCACCTCCATATTAGTGATCCTCACACCATTTCATAACTTACACTCTACTCGAATAACTACTAATGAAAGTCTGTAGCTCCGTGTTTGTTCATTTTATTGTTTTCCATATTTCAGAGCCACACAACAGAACTGACCTGTCATTTGAATTGAAGACTATTTTGTCTGTTGGACTTTATTTTTTTAAAGATCTCCAAATATTTCCCAACACAATGAAATCTCTTTTAGTCCCATATACTCCCATTTTGATATCATCGTGTGTGAATGATAACATCTTTTACACTAATATTATAAATTCGTCCGGAGCTAAAGCAGAACATGTTAACATTTTGTTGAATATTTTAAATTTAAAGATTGTGTAAACAACTTTACGAAAGTTACCGTGCAATTAATGCATGTTCTTAATATACTGAGCGACTTTAATTACGCATCACAATACGAGTACCTAGTAAATGATCTTATGGTCATGCAATTGTTCCCGAAATTAGTACACAGGTTCACAAGGTCACCACCCAGAGGCCAGCATAATCATTTTGCGCCAGCAAAGCTGGGGACAAGAGTAGCACGTGAAACACGTAAAACATGATTTAGGTGCATGGTAAAAATTCTGCACGGAAAACATTAATTTCTTTTCACCCAGAGCTCAGCCTAGAGCACTACGGACTGGAAATCAGTCAATATTTTAGTCCACAACCACAAACACGTCGTCAAACCATGCCTTGATTGAGCGCTGCAGAAAGAGAAAGAGCGATAGGAATGATAACAGGCGGGATGTCCACCAGAGAAGCATCCAGACACTTGAATTGCAACAAGTCTACCATCGTCCGACTGCAACAACGTTTAATGGCCACTGGGTCCATTGCAGATCGACCCCGTCAAGGTCAACCCAGAGTTACGACACCTCAACAGGACGCGTATATACGGCAGCTTCATGGGGAGGAGGAAGCGTCATGGTATGGGGCACATTCAGTTACAATCACCGAACCCATCTCC
Organism: Oreohelix idahoensis; assembly: GCA_024509875.1. Taxonomy (NCBI): domain Eukaryota; kingdom Metazoa; phylum Mollusca; class Gastropoda; order Stylommatophora; family Oreohelicidae; genus Oreohelix; species Oreohelix idahoensis. Next base: position 118,319 of record JAMPIV010000706.1, on the reverse strand, counting down.
ACATCTTTAACCATACTGTAAATGCTGCCACCTATAGGGATGTGCTTCAGGACCACGTTGTGCCCCTCTTCCAGGATCATCTCGAGCTCCAGCTGTACCAGCATGATAACGCACGATCACATACAGCTAGGGCCACCACAGCGTTCCTTCAGACCAATAACATCGCTGTCATACCATGGCCTTCATTGTCCCCAGATGTGGCACCCATTGAACACGTCTGGGACGAGATTGGACGCCAACTCTACCGGCACAGACGACCGCAGACCCTGGATCATTTGCGACGCGATATAACCGAAGTATGGGATCGACTCCCCCAGGATTTTCTACACACACTGGTTAACTCCATGCGGAGACGCTGCCAGGCTTGCCTTGATGCCAACGGTGGCCAAACGCGCTACTGAGCGCGTTACAATGATAACAACGACATTTGTGACTTTTCAATTTGACCCCTACCTTACATTTGTGACTGTAGTTTTTTTTTTACACAGCATGCACCACTACGCGGATTACGGGAATCGGTCGGTCAATGAATACTGTTTCCAGTGATATCAAACATGTTACCATTATTTTATTCTCAGATATCTTGGTGAGTGATTCATTTAGTGATGCGTAATTAAAGTCGCTCAGAATATATCTATCGGCGAGGACAGTTCTGATGAGTAGAAGCACCTTATTTAGAACTTCTTTATTTTTTTAGACTGAAATGTTCTATGTGAATTACATTATTTGTCTGCTTAGACAGCGCAGACTACCCTGGCTTGGCGATGTCAACCGCATGGAAGATGGTCGCATCCCCAAAGATATTTTCTAAGGACAACTGGAAGATGGCAAAAGAACAGTCTGGCGACCTCAGCTGAGGTTTACAGATGTGTGCAAATGTGACATGAAGGCACTGGACATAAATCCAGCAACCTGGGACGATGAAGCTGCCGATCGCACCAAGTGGCATTGCTGCCTACTATGCCAGCTCAGATTGGGCGAAAAGAAACTCTTATAACAAGCAGCAGAGAAAAGAACATGCCGAAATAAACACCAGACAAAAAACAGTTGAGGACTATCACATCTGGGGCGCATCACCATAGGCAGTTATGACTGAAAAAGGGAGGGGGGGCTATTACAAATACTACTACTACTACACGATTTTTCACACGCTTAGCTTAGAATATGTATTATGTTCTCTTGCTTAAGAGCATGAACGTAAGAACTAAAAAATTGATTAGTAATTTCAGCGTACTTGGATGATGAAGTTCAGGTTACCAATGTTTTCATTGCTCAGTGTCTCTCCTCTTTTAAATAATAACTATTTCTCATTCATGATCTCTTATTTACCCCTCCGTTATTTCCGTCACTATTAAAAATAAAATTCTCAATACCACTGAGTGCATACTATCAAAGTCACTTTTTGACTTTAGTCTAAAACGAACGGACCGGACCGTCTTCGCAGGTGCTGTTGCTGTGCCTGTGCTGTATTCTAAACATCGTAACGAAATTGATCAAAAGCAATAAGTTTAGTACCTTCGAAAGAGACATTTCTTCAGACATTACGTTCCGGCAGGATTATACGTTGAATACTTCCTTCCAAGCCGCGGTAGCATAGTGGTTAGTGCACTGGCTTCTTAGCGCAGTGATCTATGGTTCGATCCCCAGATGAGGCGGGAATTTTTTAGGCCACAAATGGCTCCTGGATCGACCCAGCCCCAAATGGGTACCAGAGCAGCTCTGGGAAGGTTAAGACGGCCGGCGTGATGCCGACCACATCACCCCTCTTGTGCCGACGGTCAAGATAATATGGGCCTAACACCATATTCCCAATATGCCTCAATGGGCGTGTAACGGGTTCCTTAACCTTTACCTCTTTACTTCCTTCCAAACTGATCTAAGATATATTGCGTGTAATTTTCATATAGTCCAATTACAGTTGTACTTTAACTGTTTCATGGTTTGCGATCATGCAATATCATTTCTATTGGATGTTACGCTGGGAAAAATTAGAGGATCATGCATGGATACGCGAATGATAGCAGGTGTTCTTTCAGGACATTAGGGTCTATTTACATAACAAAAACCGGTAGGTGAACAGGTCCACGGGAAACATGGTTGACATTTAATAAATAAAGTCACTTCACAATAACGTCCATCAAAAATATCAAAAGTACATGGCAATGTATAAGCGTAGTAGATTATCCCTCGTCCGTCAATAAGTTTCAAACGTTAGGCATCTTTAACTGGCAATAATATAATAATAATACACTCCTCTCATCTCCACTCAATCCTGGCCGTTGTACTAAAGGTTCGGGCAATCCACGAAAACCAAAGTAATGCGGCAGAAGCAATCAGGCCAAACAAAATATTAGTTGCCTCATATCTCAAAGTTACTTGTAGTAAATTATGGTATGAACTTCTAGATAAGTTCATGAACCATCGTGCACATAACGTGGCGGCCTCCGAAAAATCAATAATGCCACAATGTATATTTATATATCACACTCCATTATCCCGGAGCTCGAAAAATTACATCTCTCTCGGACGCAAACACAAAGACGGAAGGACAATTAATTAACACACTGAACCCCACGAAATGTGACGAAACCGTCACTAGCTGACCGTCGCTCACTACGGGTGAACGCCTCGCTCACCACGGGTGAACGCTTCGTGCAAATAGTAGTTTGACTACAGGCGAACACAATTCCTCACATTAAAATGGAAATGTGCTGGCGTGTAGTAAGTAACATGCCACACTATTTTATCTACATCCCAAATCTATCCTTAACATTGGACTTATCAGTTTATCATTTGGTTCTTGCTGTTCGTTCTTTCATTTTCATGTAAATCTATCCAGTCATGAAATTGGATTACATCAATGCAGAAACATGTCTTCATTGTAACAAAGTAGAGAATTTTCTTTGTGTCTTTTTTAATTTTCACTTTGCAGAAAATGGTGGTGTTCTGGTATAATTTCCAACCTTCCGGAGAGTCGGACCAAGAAATCAGACATGGTGCATGCCCTGTGGTCTTTGGACATAAATGGGGTACAACTTCTATTTGTGTTCTCATCTATCTCCTGCCATTCACCACTTCAGAAAGGGTAGATCGTCTTCTTGCATTTGTCCTTTTTAAATGTATGTCGCTTGACTTCGTTTTGTTTTTTTATTGTTTGCTTGGCTTCATTACAGTGTTCTGATTGATATATTTGCTGTTTTTCATTCTCATGTCTCTTCTCCTTCTTCTACGACTTATTTTTGTTTTCCAATTCCTACTTCTTCGTCCTGTTTTTTTTTTCGATTCTCTCCTATCTTCTTTCTTGCTCTATTCCCTTCTTTCTCCTGTCCTGCTCTTCCTTGTATTTCTACGTTGCCTTCTTTTGTTGTTTCATACATTATGATACTGTTTTTACTACAACCATTAGGCAAAACCATATTGGCCTATCACTGTCCGCAGAATTTAATAAACCATCTTGTATAAGTTTATTCGATTCCTTTCAGTGGCTAACAAGTGGATATGGATTTATGGCAACACTTTTAAACGTCGGTGTGGTCTAACGGAGAACGCCACCCAGCTTGATATTGACCAGTACATGAGGACAGGATGGACTTAGAGCAGTTGGGATAATGTCAGCATCTAGTTAAAATTGTAATCAGTTAATCTTGTCATTATTCTTTTCTTTTAAATCGTCAACAGCGCTACAGCTGAAGTACACTTTGAAAGCTAAGCAACTTTAATTCGCCACGCAAGCCAACGATCTTGTAAAAACCAGTCTTTTTTTTAAAACCTTGGATTGTTTGTTAAATACACCTTACATTTCCTGCGAGTGCCTGATAACATACCTTTATATTTGTTTCATATTAATTTACTGTTTACAGGCCTCGGGTTTCCCTTCCTTATGTGTAATAAATGTTTACATTTCCCCCACATGGTAGTGATACATTATTCGTTGCATGCAGAAAGAATTACCTAACTGCAGAATTACTTCCATTTCTCTGTTACGGAGTTTTTCTGTGCTTAGGTCTATTTGTTTGGTATGGAGATGAGTTTGTCTAGTTCAGTAATTTTATTGCCTAACGATATTCTGTACATATATATATATATATATATATATATATATATATATATATATATATATATATATATATATATATATATATATATATATATATATATATATATATATATATATATATATATATATATACTCGTATATACTTACTTACTTAGTCGTTCCCCTTCTACCGTGAGGTGTAGAGGTTTGAAGATAGAGCGCCAGACTATTCTATCAGCTGTCTTCCTCCTGGCCTGGTTCTATTCTAGTCCTCGGTCCTTCAAAGATTGTCTAATGTTGTCCTCCCAGCGGAGTCTGGGTCGTCCTGGAGGTCTGGATCCCTGGCTCTTTGTTTCCCATGCTTGTCGTGGTAGCCGATCTTCTCCCATTCTGCAGACATGGCCAAACCATCTTAGTTGGGACTGTTCTATTTGGGTCTGCAGCGGGTGGGATTTTAGGCCTTGACGTATCGTCTGGTTGCGGACCATGTCTCTTGTTACTTCAACCACCTTCCTCAGATACCTCATTTCTGAGGTTTGGATCTGGCTTTTGTGGGTTGTAGTCATTGCCCATGACTCGCATCCATATGTCAAGACTGGGACATAGGTGGAGCGGTATACAGCCATCTTCGTTTTCTCACCAACCTCTTTCTTGCTGAGGAATCCTCGATTTATTGCCTGAAAAAGTCTCCCAGCCGCTGCTTTTCGAGTGGCCAACTCTTCTTTGATGCCTCCCTTTCGGTGTACCCTCGTATATATAAATATATATAAATATATATATATATATATATATATATATATATATATATATATATATATATATATATATATATATATATATATATATATATATATATATATCTACACGCACACAACAAGGTATTGACTAATAAGATTAAGGCAGAGTGTTGAAAAATAGACTGCAACCACTAACTCACTTAATTTTTTTTTTTCTCTTAATGTGTGTAAAGTTTTTATGATATAATAGTTATATATACCCATAGATTTATTTGTGTCTGGATTTTGTTGATATAATTATATTACAAGTTTGGATCAAGTTTTGCCCAGAACTGGTTTTAAAAGAAGGATTTAAAATTGATGAAAATTATGCATGGAATGTTACATAATAAATGCCAAAAGTGTACATATTTAAGTACTAGAATAGTTAGTTTTATTAAAATGTTCGAATAGTCATCTCTTTGGGAGGATAGTTACTGTTTGTGCTGTTGGGGTGGCCTCATCACACCTGTCTATATTGACTACTCAGTGTCCAGAAAAAGGTGGGAATTTTTATGGGGATATTAGTCACTACCAATAGTTGGTGAATGTCCAGCAGACCAGAGGCTCACTCATCTTTTTGTAGCTCTGGTGCTGAAAACTTGCGGTCCCACCTCTCCGTGCTGGCGGGCAATAATGGTGGTCTCTGTCACAAGAACTGCACAGATACACTCGAGTAAAGTCACCCACCGAATAGACTCTGCTTTGTTGTCGATAGAAAACTCACAGCTCTGCAATCAAAGTATGGGCTATGTGTCAAAATCTATTCTATACCCACGTCTGGACACCACACTGACACAACAACCACATCATACAGACAGGTCAGATCTCTCTGACCAAACAGCACAGTTACCATGGTGGGTTTACATCCGATAGATCCTCCCAGACTATAGATTCTGAAAAATAATTATTAGTTGTCGGCCCTAAAAGAAGATAGGTAATCTGTTTCAACGCTTGATATATCTTGCATAATCCTTGCTGTAGTTTATGTACCTTGTTAGTCCCTAGACCCTGACTTGGGCGGGGGGTCTAGAGCAAAATCCCTACTTGTTTGTAAGGCTAGATTTTGATATGGCAGTATCAAATCACTCGAACATGAAACAATATTCAAAATATATAAAGAAATAATTTCAATCTTACCAGATTATGAATAATTAACACAGAAGTGCTAGCAAAACTCAGCTGAGCTGCTGGCTATAGTATGGCGTCCCTAAATTTATTCACTGTCTTTCATATGGGAAAACACCACACTTTAAAATCTGTGTCTAACACTGAACAATTATTGAAGAATGACCCCAAATGCGCTCTGAGCGCTAATGATATGATTGTCTGTGGCCAATCACTGCCTAGTTGTACTTTAAAATTTCAAATTTCTACACTAAAGTCATTTCAGTCATGCTTCAGTCAAGTATGGATGGTTATCTGTTAGTCTGTCCGTCTCTACTTGTGTTTCTAAAAAAAATGTGCTTGATTTTTGAAGCAACCTTTCTCTCCCCTTAAAATTTTGTCGTAAAAAGTTATATTTAGACACAGCTACCGCTCAAAAACCCTCTCCTCCATAATAAGTAACTTTGAACACCTGTTCCCAAGGTCGTGTTTTTGTGTGCAAATTGTGACACTTTTAGATTCAATATAGTCTAGCGATGATGTGAACTACACTGTCTTTTGTCATTATCTTCAATATTATCTATCCGTTTGTAAAATTAAGATCATATTATTTCATTGCTCAGAATAGGCCATCCGGCCAGCTAATTTTTATATTCCTAACATTAATATTAAGAAAAATTACTTTTTAAATTTTTGTAATTTTCCTACCATCCGCGTTCTGCCGCTCAATTCAAATCAAGGCTTGGTATCGCAAAACGTCCAATTCCGTACCTCGTGTCAATTTGGGGGACGTGAATTTTTACTTTCCTCCATCCCCCCCCCCATTGCGTCTCCTTAGCCTTTCCAGTCATATTTTTTTTCTTTTGATCCGCCGTTCCCCTCCTGTCTAGCAAGTCAATTTTATGGAGGGTGATGACCCGCGGTCTAGGCGATCATGTACATCAGCAGCCTACGCATTATGTTTTTATCCTTAAATGTTATCTTTTGAGTATTTTACCGTTGTATCTCTGTCAATTTCACTACACATCTCCCCACTTGAAAACATGCCTATGGCAAGTTCCAAAACCAGCGATACACATAGGTAAAATTACTCCTCACGTCTGCCACTACTCTAATTTTGATCACAGGGGTGCCGACTGAGGAAATCTGCACCGACATTCAATTTGCCTGGGATATATTGGATACTGAACTGATAAGGTTGAAGCAATAAAGACCACCTCAGCAATCTTGCGTTTTCATGCTTAGCCTGAGACAAGAACACGAGAGGCTGATGATCCGTCTCCACCACAAAAGTCCTACCATACAGATAGATTTGAAACTTTTTTATTGCCCAGATTAATGCTAAACATTCTTTTTCGCTTGTGGAGTATCCTTGTTCCGCCTTATTCAATTTGCGGCTTGCATAAGCGACTGGTTTAAGTTCCCCATCAGGTGAAGATGATCTTTGCAACAAAGCCCCTCCTAGTCCTACATTACTTGCATCGGTTCTTAAGACAAAGTCCTGTGTCAAATCAGGCAGTTTGAGAATAGGCTTGCTAGTGAGTTTTTCTTTTAACTCTTGGAACGCTAGTTCACATTGTGCAGTCCAAATAATTTTATCTGGAAGTCCCTTGCGAGTCAGATCAGTCAGAGGAGCACAAATAGCGTTAAAATTCTTGATGTATTTCTGATAAAATCCGCATAACGACACGAATGATCGCACGTCCTTCTTTGTTTGCGGCCTAGGTGCTCTCTGCAGTTTTTCCAAGTTCTTAGGATCAGGGGTCATATTACCCTGATATACAGTGTGCCCCAAGAATTCCAACTCTTTGCATCCAATACAACATTTTGTTGGCCTAGCAGTTAAGTTCGCCTCCCGAAGTCTATCAAACAACATCTCCAGAGCTTCAATGTGTTCTTCAAATGTCTCTGTGGCGACGAGAATATCATCCATGAAATTTGTGATACATGGGTTATTCAGGGGGTCCAACAATTTTCGCATCATCCTTGAAAACACACTCGGAGCATTTTTCAGTCCGAATGGTAGCATATTGAATTCATAATGTCCATCCGAAGTGCTAAAAGCCAAATAAGGTCTCACTTCAGGCTTCACTGGGATCTGGTAATAGCCTTTACTAAGATCCACTTTTGAAAAGTATTTTGCCTTGTTCAGTCTGGCAAATAACTGTTTTGTGTCTGGTAATGGATCCACTTGTCCTTCTGTGACAGCATTCAGTTTCCTGTAATCTATGCACAGTCTGTGTTCCCCAGACGGTTTTCTCAACAAAACGACACTAGAACTAAAAGATGATTCACTGTGCGAAATAATCCCCTCCTTCAACAAATACTCTATTTCTTCCTTCAATGCCTTCTCCTTCGCGAACGGAATAGAATAGGCTCTCATACAGATTGGGTTTGAGTCTACCAGTTTCATGTCATACTGTAGCAAATTTGTATGGCCTGGTTTATCTGTTAATACATCTGTATGTTCCTCCAGAACCTGTTGAACTCTCTCCCTCTGATTTTTAGTCAGGTGCTTACTGACTTTTACCTGTGCTGCGGTTTCACAAGGATGTAATGGGTATTCATGTGAGGTGAGTGGTTCCTTTTGCATCTGGGTTGCAATAGCTAAGGTCAATAAGGGGGTGCTTTCCTGGAGTGGTCTGTCCAGATACTTCTTTAGCAGGTTTACATGATAAACTTTTTCCTTCCCCTTTTTGTCAATTTTATAGTTTGTTCTAGACACCTTCTCTAGAACCGTATATGGACCTTGCCAACCAATTTGTAATTTATTCTGGCTTCCCGGTAGTAGAAGCAGCACCTTCTCTCCGACTGCCAGTTCCCTGTCCTTTGCCTTCCTATTAAAATATGCTGCATGTTTCTTCCTGGCTTGTTTCAAATTATCATTTGCCAGTTTCCATCCAGCTTTCAAACGAGTGGTCAGTTCGTTCACGTATTGATACGATGAGGTAACAGTCTCTTCCGCCTTCTCATCTGTCCAGGTCCTTAATAGAGTTACATCTGGATCTTTAATTTACCATACTTATTTTTCATGGAACCCATCGGGTCCCGTCCCTTAGAAGCTCTATAATGAGGACTTTTCTTCCTAGAATCATCACTCACAAATCGACCACTACCAATTTTTCTCTGGGGTTTGTCTCCCCACTTAAGATTGTTTATGAGAGATCTTCGCTCTCTTGTCTGTTCCTCCAGTTTATATAAGTCTGACCGAGGGATTGTCATCCTATCCTGGGTTAAATTTCTTCTTTGTACTCTTCGCATAGCGGCCATGTTAATCCATTCAAGTGAAGACTGGGTGTGAAAAGGGGGCTCCCATTCCACTTTGTCTACCCGTGTATAATTAGTTTTCCTTTCAGGCCTAAAGTTGCCCCGTGGCGGTTCTAGGTCCTGCACATATTTTCCCTTTGTGGGTGTTCCCTCATGAAATACGCCACATGCTTCTACAAAGTTTTCAACATCGACATTTACGTCGGGCCAATAGTATTTTAGAGCAATCTTTTGGCAAATGGTACCGACTTTCTCATGGTCACCATCTTTTCCAACATGTAAGCTCCTTATCAAATTTGCCCTATATCTCTTGGGAAGAACTAACTGTCCGTGACCAGTGGATCTAGTTCCTGTCTTCCTGTATAATAATCTATTCTTCATGAAATATTCCCCCTTGCTCGGAGGTGTGTGGCATTTGGGCAATTTTTTAAAACAGGGCTTGAGTGTCCTATCCTCAGCCTGCGCCTTCCTCATCTCCTCTGGATGAGCATTTATAGGTTCACCTTCTTCCTCCTTCTTCTGTGACCTGGTCTGCACTGTCGCCATGATCACAGGTTTCTCGGGATTCCCCAAGAGACGTATCTACACCCCAATATCAGAGGGTAGATTGGTTCATCTATCACTGCTGCTCTGATTTCTCCTTCCACATAGCGAGTTTTCACCGTTATCCTTGCGATGGGAAGTGTCATGAGTGGTATGTCCTTAGTCGCCCCCTGTATTTCCACTGTTTCTGTGGTATACTGACTTGGGTCCACTAGGCTAGACTTCACAACTGAATCATAATCCAAACCTGTATCATAAAGGCACCTTATGGTGACCCCATTACAAATAACATCCTCACAAACTGGGGGGTGATAAGGTTCCTGTTGTCCCTTAGGATTAACCTTTAATCTTTGCGTCCCCGACTTCATTGCAGCAATGTTTGAAGGTTTCCTTCTACAAAATTCGGTGTTATGGTTATCCTTCTTGCACCATTTGCACCATCTTTTTCCTTGGTTCAACGGTTTTCTTTCATTGAACTTTTGGTCATTGAACTGTGAGTTTCTGTCGCGATAGTCATTTCTTGGCCGCTCAAAATTTGTCCTACCCTTATTTCCCTGCTCTCTATTATCAAATTTATTAAATTGCTGTGGAGCTTTAAAATTGTCTATGTGCTTCTTCTTAGCACCACTTACCTCTGCCTGAGCTGCCTGATACCTCTCAGCAACATTTAAAATTTCCCCCAACTTCTCTGCACCTTGTTCCATGAGAAATTTTCTCATGTCTGGAGCCATGGACTCTCTCAATTGCTCAATCATGATCATTTCTTTAAGATCTTGGGTCTTCCCCAGAGCCGTCCATTTCTCCAAATAGGTTTCTAGTCTGGCAGAGAATTGGTGGTATGTCTCCCCAGACAACAGTTTGGCATTTCTAAATCTCTTACGATAAAATTCACCATTCTTCTCGTACCTTAATAACAAAGCCTGCTTTAACATGTCATAATTGTCTTGGTCTTCCCTGTTCATTTTGGCAAATACTTCATAAGAAGCACCCCTCAATCCCTGTGATAGCTTTAAACTCCACCTCTCTCTCTCTAACCCATATGTAGTAGCTAATAACTCAAAACGTCCCAGGTACCCCTCTATGTCATCGTCTTTCTCAACAAAATGGTCTAAATGAAACCCCATAGCTGAGTTTGAGGCTCCCATACTGGGCGTAGCATCTGAGGCAAAAGGGCTGGCACCATTTTCAGGGGCCGGGCCTTGTAATTCCAGCTCCCTTAGTCGTAATTCGTGCTCCCTCTGCAACCTTCTATCTTCAGCCTCCCTTTCGGCCTTTTTATCTTCTGCCTCCCTTTCGGCCTTTTTATCTTCTGCCTCCCTTTCGGCCTTTTTATCTTCTGCCTCCCTTTGCTGTCGTTTTTCTTCTGCCTCCCTTTCGGCAGTCAGCCTTTTTTCTTCTGCCTCAATCTGCAGCCTCTTAATTTCTCTATCAGCCTCAATTTGTAACCTCTTCTCTTCAGCTACCTTTCTATCTTCCCTTTCAATATATTTATCACATTCAGTCGTTACGTATTGAATTAAAATTTGACCATCCATCCCCATCTCCTTCGCAGTGAGCACAGCAGCTGATCTAAACTTTGCTAGCTCAGCCATACTTTTCAGACAATATAATAATATACAAGCTAAGTACTTCTTATTACTATATGACTATAGTCTAACTAATTCTAACTAACCAGTTAACTAATTAATTATTACTGGCTGTGAAGATTCACCAACTTTTATCTGCAGGGACACTTTTAATTTTAAAGGAAATTTTACAATTTATTTCCCTACTTTTATTTCTCCCACCAGGAGATCCTAATATTACTGTTGGGCTAATTATCCCTGGACAAGACCCCAATTTATGTAGTGGTGTTGATGGTATTGTATGATGGTGTTATTACTACATGTACATTGTATGAGGCCAGCTGTGAAGGCTCCTGAGATAAAATGTAGTTGAGAATTGTCAGAAGGCCTTTCTTGCTACCACTACGACCTCACACTTAATTTTTTTTTTTTTTCTTAATGAATGTAGCTACGTAAAGTGTCTAGGGTTATGATGTGTACTGTGGTGTGATAGTTATAAATATACCCATAGATATTTAACAAGACTAATAAGATTAACAAGTGTTAAAATACACTGAACTAACTCACGTGTGTAAAGTTTTTGATATAATTATATTACATTTATTTGTTCTGGATCAAGTTTTATTTTGACCAGAACTGGTTTTAAAAGAAGGATTTAAAATTTATGAAAATTATGCATGGAATGTTACATAATAAATGCCAAAAGTGTACATATTTAAGTACTAGAATAGTTAGTTTTATTAAAATGTTCGAATAGTCATCTCTTTGGGAGGATAGTTACTGTTTGTGCTGTTGGGGTGGCCTCATCACACCTGTCTATATTGACTACTCAGTGTCCAGAAAAAGGTGGGAATTTTTATGGGGATATTAGTCACTACCAATAGTTGGTGAATGTCCAGCAGACCAGAGGCTCACTCATCTTTTTGTAGCTCTGGTGCTGAAAACTTGCGGTCCCACCTCTCCGTGCTGGCGGGCAATAATGGTGGTCTCTGTCACAAGAACTGCACAGATACACTCGAGTAAAGTCACCCACCGAATAGACTCTGCTTTGTTGTCGATAGAAAACTCACAGCTCTGCAATCAAAGTATGGGCTATGTGTCAAAATCTATTCTATACCCACGTCTGGACACCACACTGACACAACAACCACATCATACAGACAGGTCAGATCTCTCTGACCAAACAGCACAGTTACCATGGTGGGTTTACATCCGATAGATCCTCCCAGACTATAGATTCTGAAAAATAATTATTAGTTGTCGGCCCTAAAAGAAGATAGGTAATCTGTTTCAACGCTTGATATATCTTGCATAATCCTTGCTGTAGTTTATGTACCTTGTTAGTCCCTAGACCCTGACTTGGGCGGGGGGGTCTAGAGCAAAATCCCTACTTGTTTGTAAGGCTAGATTATGATATGGCAGTATCAAATCACTCGAACATGAAACAATATTCAAAATATATAAAGAAATAATTTCAATCTTACCAGATTATGAATAATTAACACAGAAGTGCTAGCAAAACTCAGCTGAGCTGCTGGCTATAGTATGGCGTCCCTAAATTTATTCACTGTCTTTCATATGGGAAAACACCACACTTTAAAATCTGTGTCTAACACTGAACAATTATTGAAGAATGACCCCAAATGCGCTCTGAGCGCTAATGATATGATTGTCTGTGGCCAATCACTGCCTAGTTGTACTTTAAATTTCAAATTTCTACACTAAAGTCATTTCAGTCATGCTTCAGTCAAGTATGGATGGTTATCTGTTAGTCTGTCCGTCTCTACTTGTGTTTCTAAAAAAAATGTGCTTGATTTTTGAAGCAACCTTTCTCTCCCCTTAAAATTTTGTCGTAAAAAGTTATATTTAGACACAGCTACCGCTCAAAAACCCTCTCCTCCATAATAAGTAACTTTGAACACCTGTTCCCAAGGTCGTGTTTTTGTGTGCAAATTGTGACACTTTTAGATTCAATATAGTCTAGCGATGATGTGAACTACACTGTCTTTTGTCATTATCTTCAATATTATCTATCCGTTTGTAAAATTAAGATCATATTATTTCATTGCTCAGAATAGGCCATCCGGCCAGCTAATTTTTATATTCCTAACATTAATATTAAGAAAAATTACTTTTTAAATTTTTGTAATTTTCCTACCATCCGCGTTCTGCCGCTCAATTCAAATCAAGGCTTGGTATCGCAAAACGTCCAATTCCGTACCTCGTGTCAATTTGGGGACGTGAATTTTTACTTTCCTCCATCCCCCCCCATTGCGTCTCCTTAGCCTTTCCAGTCATATTTTTTTTTCTTTTGATCCGCCGTTCCCCTCCTGTCTAGCAAGTCAATTTTATGGAGGGTGATGACCCGCGGTCTAGGCGATCATGTACATCAGCAGCCTACGAATTATGTTTTTATCCTTAAGAATCATTTAGTGTCTGCAAGTGTGCCAAACCCCGTCCAGGAAACAATCGCCAAACGTTCATAATACGTTGAAGTCAATTTGTCACATGACAATCAAAACTTGATGTTATCACCTTTAAAATATTCAGCAATATAATCCTGAACTTGAGCGCTACACACTGCTAACTCATACAGCGTTAGTGAGTGCTGTCCCACACATTCATACATACATACACATTTACTTACTTAGTCGTTCTTCTTCTACTGTGAGGTGTAGAATTTTGTAAGAGAGAGCGCCATACTATTCTATCGGCTGTCTTGGTTCCATTCTAGTCCTCGGTCCTTCAAAGATTGTCTAATGTTGTCCTCCCAGCGGACTTTGGGTCGTCCTAGAGATCTGGATCCCTGGCTCTTAGTTTCCCATGCTTGCCGTGGTAGCCGATCTTCTCCCATTCTGCAGACATGGCCAAACCATCTCAGTTGGGACTGTTCTACCACGGTCTGCAAGGGTTGGGTTTTTGCCTTGACTCATCGTCTGGTTGCGGACCAAGTCTCTTCTTGTTACTTCAACCACCTTACTCAGATACTTCATTTCTGAGGTTTGGATCTGGTTTTTGTGGATTGTAGTCAATGCCCATGACTCGCATCCATACGTCAAGACTGGAACATAGGTGGAGCGGTATACAGCCATCTTCGTCTTCTTACCAACTTCACTTTTGCTGAGGAATCCTCGATTTATGGCTTGAAAAAGTCTCCCAGCTTCTGCTCTTCGGGTAGCAAACTCTTCTTTGATGCCTCCCTTCCAGTCTATGACAGCTCCAAGGTATTTAAAGTTGTCGACCTGCTTCATGACCTGTTCTCCCAGCTTTATCTGATATTTTCTTTCCTCTCGTGATATCACCATGGTTATTGTTTTCGAGCTGCTTATGATCATCCCTCTCTTCTCCAGCTCTTCCTTCCAGACTTGCAGGTTTGATTGAAGATGTGCCTCTGATTTAGCAATCAGGGCAACATCATTAGCAAATGCCAGCTCTGAAATACAGAACTGTTGTAACCGGGGCAGGTGTTCCTTAGGACTGGAACGGCACCATATTACATCATGTGGCAGTGCCGGTATATGCAGTATTTTCAGTTTACTTTACAGAGAGCAGATGTTTAACTGGCCTAATCACCAGAGATTTAGATTTCTCTCTTAAATTTGTGTTACCAGGTTCGATTTTCTTCTCTTAGGTGTTGATGTAGCGAATTTAATAGAAATGGATAGATTTCTTATCTAGATCTCAAAACTGTAGTAATTCACCTTTTCAACAGCGTTCGATTTCATGCAAAACTTTTAATATCTTTCAGCATGAAACTTAAAATTTCAACAAAGTCTGGAATTCAGAACATTTTTACAATAATAAGTATAATAAAATTCTATCATCTCATCAGATGCTTTCATCGATGCAAAAATCCCTTTTTGCATCCTTGTCTCGTAGGCCTACTCAATTGTCAAATATGGCGAACCTTCTCATTCCACCGTGTTCCTTCTTTTAAGTTACAGTCTTATTTTAGGTTCGACGACATTTACCCATCTCCTCAGATTTGTCCTTGATTTCTTTATCGTCATAAGCATTCCTTGAGTTAAATGCTTTCCAACACAAGAATATTTTCTACTCTACATGGTTTGAGGTGTAAGACATTTTTTTTGCAAATTGACTCAAATCCTCGAACCCAGTTCTGCTGCGACTAGGGTTGGGAGCTCTATTCAAAATACATATTTAACGATTGTCACTACTTACGCCAGTAAGAAATATATATATATATATATATATATATATAACTCACTCAATGTCCTGAAATACACATTTTATAAGAAATGTTGAAGTTTGATTTTCTCAAACTAAGAAATATGTAGAGCTGGACCAGATACGACCTCTTGAGTTGCGCTCTTTCATTCTACTGCCAAAATGGCGTCGTTGTTCCACTTTCCCCGGGGTAAATCTGAGCTATCCGATTGGTCAGGGGAAATCACCCAATTATTAGAAATGGCGTGTAGAAGCGACTCTACCCTAAATATGTGACACTATTTATTATTTTTCTGTTTCTCATAAAATATAAAATTATGGGGTGGTCTGTGCTTCCTCTGTCTTGTAAGAATATAGTCTGTTTCCAAAGGAACAACTATGTACACGGCCACATATAGATCCCAGGGCTCCGCAAATGTATCCCGTAGGGAGACATTTGAGTACTATCAATAACAAAAATCCATCCCCAAAAATTTCTAAGTTCAAAAAAAATTTTCAGAAAAATTTAAAGTTCAAAAATTTTTCTAAGTCCAAAAATATTTCCAAAAAATTTAATTTAATTCCTATACTGGGGTCCTATGTCTATATGAAGTCGTCTGCTATGTAAAAAAAAACTAGTAGTGGACATCAACTTCAAAAAGTGTAACTTATTCATCACATCATAATATTTTTCACCAAATTTACAAATTGGCAACACTGCCCAACAAAATCTGCAAAACACTCATAAGGTCATCACTAAAAAAAATGTGACGAGTGGCAACACTGGGGAATGAACAATAAACTATCTTATTTGCAGAACTTGGCTGGATTATCATAATCTATTACATTTCATTCAAAAATATAGTTGATTACATTCTCTTGGATGTGGTAGGGGTGTTATCTCTTTTCTGTACTGTTATTTGCTCCATATTAAAAGCCTGCAAGTACTAAAAAAAAATCTTTTTTTTTTTCTGGCGTACTTATTTATTCTATTTCCCAAGTACTCTGCAATATTCCAAGAAATGTCCAAAATCTCTAATTCCTATGGTAATGGCAATCCACTTTCATAGAATAGCCGATGTTTTCATGGGTACTCATCATCTTCTTCTACTTTTTTTTTTCTAGTGAATGAGCCACTTGCTCATTATTACATGTAGAAAACATCTCTAAACATAATATGCATATGTATCAGACGATAATACGACCAGCATCATTTTTATAAGTAATCATTTTTCACAATAAAAGCATTAAAAAATTCTATCATCTCATCAGATGCTTTCATCGATGCAAAAATCCCTTTTTGCATCCTTGTCTCGTAGGCCTACTCAATTGTCAAATATGGCGAACCTTCTCATTCCACCGTGTTCCTTTAAGTTACAGTCTTATTTTAGGTTCGACGACATTTACCCATCTCCTCAGATTTGTCCTTGATTTCTTTATCGTCATAAGCATTCCTTGAGTTAAATGCTTTCCAACACAAGAATATTTTCTACTCTACATGGTTTGAGGTGTAAGACATTTTTTTTGCAAATTGACTCAAATCCTCGAACCTAGTTCTGCTGCGACTAGGGTTGGGAGCTGTATTCAAAATACATATTTAACGATTGTCACTACTTACGCCAGTAAGAAATATATATATATATATATATATATATATATATATATATATATATATATATATATATATATATATATATATATATATATATATATATATATATATATATATATATATAACTCACTCAATGTCCTGAAATACACATTTTATAAGAAATGTTGAAGTTTGATTTTCTCAAACTAAGAAATATGTAGAGCTGGACCAGATACGACCTCTTGAGTTGCGCTCTTTCATTCTACTGCCAAAATGGCGTCGTTGTTCCACTTTCCCCGGGGTAAATCTGAGCTATCCGATTGGTCAGGGGAAATCACCCAATTATTGGAAATGGCGTGTAGAAGCGACTCTACCCTAAATATGTGACACTATTTATTATTTTCTGTTTCTCATAAAATATAAAATTATGGGGTGGTCTGTGCTTCCTCTGTCTAGTAAGAATATAGTCTGTTTCCAAAGGAACAACTATGTACACGGCCACACTGTCTCATCTTCCAGTACCCCACTGAAAACTTTCTTATCCTCTCCTTACATGCCTTGATGACATCGTCCATGAGGTGTATGAAAAGATAAGGTGACAGGATATCACCTTGTCTTACACCAGTGGTGGTCCTGAATTCTTCTGACTTATGTTGCCGTCCTCACATAATTTCTGCAAGACTTGTAGAAGCTCTGTATAGCATGAATCAAAGGTGTTGGAATGTTCTTCCCTGCCAAACAGTCCCAGAGTTTGTTCCAGGGGACCTTGTCAAATGCCTTTTCCAGATCTAAGAAGCAAAGATGGATCTCACTCTTATACTCAAGAGCCTTTTCACTCAACTGTCCGAGTGTGAAGATTAGGTTTTGAGTACTTCAATTTTGCTCGGAAGCCATACTGGACTTCATCCATTCGTGGCTCAGCTAGGCGTCTAAGTCTCTGCTCCAGTATTCTAGAGTAGATTTTACCAGGGACACTGAGAAGGGATATGCCTCTATGGTTTCCACATTGTCGGTAGTCACCCTTTTAAAAATCGGTGTTATTATGGCAATCTCCCAATCTTTTAGTATGGTCTTGTTGCACCAAGCTGCCTGTAGAACCCTTAGGAGCAATAGGTCGCCTGCTGCTCGCATATACTCGTACTTAACCATTTCTGGTGTTGTCACGAGAGGGTTAGATGTTATTGAAATTTTTTAGTATCATGGACACAAAATTGTATCAGGTGATACCAGGATAGTGCCAGGTAAGAGTCTGGTCTTATAAGAAATACCCCCTTCTCTGAAAAGAGTAAGGGTGTATAGACATCAAAGGTAGGATCAAACTGTATAAGTTCCTAGAGAAGATGATAATGTATTACTCTAAGACCCTAAGTGTTCCCTCTCCAAATCCTCCTCTGTTAATTGTATTATTATTATTATTAATAATTCTGCTAGGGGTAATGACTTAATTATCTACCAACAGGAACTGTAACTTAACTTACAATTTATTTTTACACGTTTTCTTTTCTTGTGAAAATTTTTCACTGAATTCAAAAGTTGATTACAAAATTAAATAAATAAAAACAATTGCAAATCGTTAAAATTATTTACAGTCTTTTATCTTTGTATGAACATTCCCTTTCTAGGCTGAAATCACTGTAAGTGTAGACTGTCTGTACTTTATGATTTATTTTATCTTCTTCACAGTTATTGGAATTAAGTAACCACAGACTAGGACGTTTGCCTAGCGAAAATGCTCTTTTTATTCATAATAGTCTTTCTAGTTTGTGGTGATGCTGTGATAAACTATACAGTAGCCTTGGGTGGCTACTTAGCTTGAGGTCTTGATTTGGTAGTCTATTCCACCTTGGGTCTGGCAAGAAGACTGTCTCGTCCAGGCTTTTGGATCTGGGTGAACGGCCCTGTATCATTAAAGGGCACTCGCACCTCTGAATCCTATAGTGGAGTCTGGCTCCTAAAGGTGGCAGGTAATTGCAGGATATAACCTGAAAATATATTTAATTTCACCACTGTATTGCTTATCTCTATCTCCCTATCACAGAAGTAGGATATGAGAGATAGTTTTCAGGCAACAGATTGCAGGTAGACGCACAGGTCACATCAAGTCAGCATTAATACAATTCAGTTCATTGTGAATACAATTTTCCTTCAAATCCTTAGTTAGAGCTATTTGTCCATGGTTCGCCTCCCCAAAGTTATTAGGTTTTGTGGAAAATACCCAGTGATATCTTAATCAATGCAGTAAAACAATTCCTTTCATCCTCCCTCATGTTCCTGATATGTGATCCATTCCATCAAGAAATAATTCTTTAAATACTTTTCTAAAACTATAGACACAACCTTGCTACCATTCTCAATCGATTTGAATATTTTCACAAGCTTGGCTTTTGCCTCCAGAAAATTACACAGTAGTTCAAACACGTTCTACACACTTTCTAACACACACTTTAATTAATCCATAAAAATACGTATATATATATATATATATATATATATATATATATATATATATATATATATATATATATATATATATATATATATATATATATATATATATATATATATATATATATATATATATATATATATATACATTCTTTCTTACCTTCAGGCACAAGTCAGTCGAGCTGTTAATGGTTGTAATGGTCTGCTCTCAGATACATAAGGCAAAGGCACTACGAATTAACACTTGTGTTACCGCTCAACGTGATTTTAAAACAAAACTGGCCCAATTTCGTTAGCATACACGTTATTTATAGTGTGAGGTCGTGCGTCCGAGGAGTTTCCCTGCTTGCTAATATTTGCATCCGAAATTTTTTTGTAAATTCTGTCTAGTTGTGCAAATCAGGAAAACTATGATTTTATTTATCTACGTTATTCCAGGAGCGATTTTCTTCATCTAAAGCTTTAAATACGCTCTGTATTATTCTACACCTTCCTAGCTACTAATCTGTTACTTTCTTAAATGCATTTATTTCTATGCGTACTTTAAACAGCCAAATTATTGACTAACCTGAGGCCTCGATGCATTCAAATAAAAGATTTCTTCCGTCCAATACTACTGATCGTGAAAGTCTCTGCACAGACGTGCAGAGCAACATTCCCGTTGTAGAATTAGAGACCTCTTCCAGGTGGTACGTCTTTCCTACTTATGTAATTAAATGGCATCCTTCACTCGGTTGCACGGATTAGTCCTAGCCATTTTGTCTGTTCAATGCTTTAGTAAACACAGCCGAACGGTACTTTCCGATTGGTCAGTGTATCAAGCAGTTATCATAAAGTATGGCTCGCGGTTTCGTCAGAGTATACAGAAGGACGTGTTGTGAAAACAGACCAACTCACGACAGGTATTATGCCATCATGTCCTGCTGCTTTGCTCATCTTGATTTTCTCCAGTGCTGCTTTCAGTTCTTTCATCTTTATGTCATCTTCATCACCATTGGTTTCCCCTTCTGTCTTAGTGGTTATCATTTCTGATGCTTTAACAAGTAGTGGTCACTTCCAATCTCTTGCCCCCTCCACACTCTAGCATCCCGGACATACTTGAATGAGCTCTTCCTAACTATGGCATAGTCAATCACTGACTTCTCATTCTTTGTTGGTTCACACCTAGTGTATACATGTATGCGCTTATGGGGGGAACTTTGTGTTTATATTGATCAGATTCTGCTCAGTGCAGAATCTAAGGAGTCGCTTTCCATTGTCATTAAGAGTATCTTCTCCATATCTTCCGATAACTCCACCCCATCAAGCATGCTCATTTCCAACTCTGGCATTGAAATCTCTGAGCAGGATTACTTCATCCAGGCAGTCGTCCACTGTCCTCTAAAGCAGCTAGAAGAATTCCTCCTTGACCCCTGCTCGCTCATCTTCATTTGGCCCATAGACAATGACAAGGTTGACTATGGTTTCTCCTTCTTTTAGTTTTAGGACCATAATGCATTACGAGACAACGTTCCATTCCTTGATACTATCCCTTTGATTTTTGGCTACAGTACAACCAACGCCCCCTTTAGCTCTTTCAGATGTGGGGACACCACTATAGAGCAGCGTGTTGCCATCGAGATCCATAACTCCTTGTCCTTTTTTCTTTGTTTCTGTTAAATCCAGGATTTATAATTTGACTTTCCTCATCTCTTCAACCAGCTCCTCTTCCTTCCCATTTACACTTCTTGTGTTCCATGTTCCGTAAGTCGTAGTCCGTAGTCCGTTCCAGTTCGTCACCTATAGAATCAGTCCGGTTTTCTTGTCTCGTAATCTGGTTTTTAAGACATACAGGTGATTGGCCTATTGTGCCTTTTGCATGATGGAGGGGCTGCCTCCTTACGGCCTCCATGCAGGCCGCCCTCCTCCTTTTTCAGCCGGGCTTGGGACCGGCCTAGTCGGAGTTCATACATACATACACGCATGCATACATACATGGTTTTACATATTACACTTATTATTAAGAGGTGTGCATATCAGTTGCACAGAATAACTTTTGATCTGCCACATTGTGTGTATTAGTGTAAGTTATAGGTGACGTTCACTGCATACTGTCTGTACTTTAAAAAGACTAAAAAGTATAAGGGAATAAAAGTTTATTTATTCAAATCAGTATCTAAATAAAGATCTATTCATTTACTGTCTCCTGTGTTATCTTTGCTTACAAAAGTGTGTCTAAGAAGAAGATGCCGATGTCCTGTATTAACATTGAAGCTTTGAAGTTAAAGAGTATAAGTTATCATTTAAATTACCAGAGCAAAACTAATTTAATTCGATTATGGTAACACATGCATTATATCAGAGTTGTGTGCTTCTGTGCTTCTCTATGGTGCGGAATGCTGGAGAGTTACAGTAAAGGAAATGTCAAAATTGTCCTCTTTTCACACAACATGCCTAAGAAAAATTCACCGAATCTTTTGGCCGAATACCATCACCATCCAAGATCTGCTTACTCGGAGCAAGCAAGAGGACATGCACACCATCATAACTGGCAGACGCTGGAGCTGGGTTGGCCATGTCCTCAGAATAGACCCCGATGCCATCACAAGAACAGCTATGCTATGGACCCCTGAAGGAAAACGAAAGAGAAGCCGACCAAAAACAACTTGGCGGAGGACTGTGGAGGCTGAGATGCAAAGAATGAACCAGATTTGGGGCACTGTACGAAGGATGGCCGCAGACCGAGCAAAGTGGAATCAATTTGTTGTTGCCCTACAAGACGCCACTAGGCGTGATGGCCACTGACTGATTTGACGGTCGGCGGCTAAGGATCAAAGAAGAAGAAGAAGAATGCCGACGTCACGATTCTAGATGACTGGAGCGGCTTTTGTTATGTGTAACAATAAAAAAGTTATAATAGTGAACGACATTATTTTTTGCTTGTGATAATGTGTACATTTACTTGAGTTAAAAAGCCAGAACTTTACTGCTTGATGACACAGGGGAAGAATTAAACGACTGGAAGCAATGAAAGTACTGGGCCAGATATATGTGTCTGCTATGGAAGAGATCATTGCAGATCTATTTGTCTGTTATGGAAGAGATGTGTGACAGTGACCTCGTCACTTTAAGAACTATCACTTCTATCTAAACAGACTATATCTTTGGTGATAGAAATTAGTTAAAATTTAACGGTAAAAACGGAGCATGATAGTAACAGCGTAGATAAATGTATTGTCCAATCGTGAGATGAAGTAAGATCACGCAACGCTGACCCAGATTGAGCTGAAAAACCTAGCGGGCTTCCCCGGCCAAAAAGCAGTTGCAGACAAGTAGCCGAAGTGACCAGACGCACTGGCCTTATGCTGTAGTTGAGAATTGTTCACAATGCAATAAATGAGATTTCCATTCTATCTGTTGAAGACATAAGTATTGCTCCTTCACAGTCTTTTAAATTGTGGTGCATTATTTCAATTCAGGATGACACCGTAAGTAGTTCGCTACAAATGCCTTATAACGTTTTTGCAATGTCAAGTCAGACTAGCTCGTACAGATCTAGAAGAAAAAGATATGGCTGTACGATTGCCCTTTGAACAATGCATAGTGTGGAAAATTAATGCAGAAGCACTGACAGTTTCCCTAGTATCGAAGCTGGATTGTTAAAAATGAAGAAAATGATTTGTTCATAGATAACTGCAGGTATTCCCTACTTGCCTACTGCGAAGGGATACAGTTATTGAAGGAGAAGATTTTTATAAGGATTGAATCAGGATGATTTACACGAAGTCTATCGCCCAGTTGTAACATGGAGAAGAATAACATTCATAATGTTACCGTGACCAGTCCTTTATAACGAGCAGAAAAACAGACTAAGCATTAACGAAAGATGGAACAACCACTAGAGAATTTCCAATAACTAGGAGTAGAACAACAGCAGCAACCACAGAACCATCCATTCCCCTCCTTACAGTTGTACCCAAACTACGCCCCACGTTACCCCCACAGTTCCGACAAGTGGAACAAAATTTTGTTGCTGAGAGCTAATCCCCAACAAACCCTGAAAATGCATACTTCTGAGGAGATTACGAACTTTTTTAGTTCAAGCGGATATAGTCACAGAAATCCCATGGTAACATACGCGGATGCGAAGAGTGACAGAAATAATGTGATGCAAAACCCTGAAGAAACAGACCATACGCTATATAAATTCAACAGAAACAGAAAGAACCACTGGACGAGTCTGAATAAAAGAGCTTGCCGCATGGCAGTCCGAAACCTCATCAATGATGTCACACATCAAAGAATCTGCGCGGTAAAGAATTTCTACACGGCAGACGACAAAACATGCATAATCACAACAGAAAACGGTCTGCGCGCAATTATCAAACCACTACTGCCATGGCGAAAACCGTTTTTCATACAGCAGCAGGTTTGTGCTACACAGACGAGACCAACTGCGACGAAATATACCCCCAGTGTAAATGAACTAACCCGACACATGCATATGAATGAGCCCAAAATGACCTCTGTCGCAACACAGACAGATGTTGCTGGATCAAGTCAAGCATGTGATACATTCAGCACCCGCACATTATCCAAGCACACTCAAACCCATTCTCAAGATGAAAGGCGACAAGAATCTCACAACATTGTAATCGACATGCCACATGAAAATGAAACTGCACATATAATAAGTGAACTGAGTTGTAACCCTGGTATATTAGGCCTGTTACCAGATTCAAACAAATATGATGACGACACAATGTCATATTTATCAGATTCAGATAGCGGTGTGGGATCCGTATTCAGCGCCCCACTTGTAGACAGCGCCCCATTTTCAGAAGTCACCACTGTCGAGTCGTATTTCCCTGAGCCTAACGAATCACCTCCAGTTACTACGTGTGTAAAACTCCTACACTCACAACTCACGCCCTCTCCAGCTACATCACAGTCGGTATCAGTTTTTCCAGCCACATTACAATCAGTACCAGTTTTTCCAGCTACATCACAGTCGGTACCAGTCTCTTCAGCTTACCACCAACCTGTCAAAAGCAACAGTGTGCAAATTACTGTGCCCACTGTAAACAGTGTCAAAGTACCGCAGAACCAGGTCAGACGAAAAATCAAGGCGAAACAAACACCTACTTCCAAACAAAAAAATGTAAACGCCAAACATCCCCAATCTACAGTAAAATTATAACCGCCTTCATCGATGTCCTCAGCCCCCCCCCCCCCCCAACACTCAGCCAATATCATATCACATGCAGCACCCACAGTTACTCAATATGATCCTCGCCTAACCAGTCGGGACAATGCAAAGTTGGAAATGGCTGAAAAACTAAAGGACCTACTACTAAAACTTTGCTGAAACACGCACCTCGTATCTTCAAGTGCATGCCTATCCATGCACAGTCAACGCAAATGTGAACTTACTGTTTTCTTCTTCTTCTTCTTCGTTCGCCCTGAAAAAGACGATGGTTGCGTTGTGTCTGTTTACTCCCAAGCTGTGATATCTGCACCTTTCGGTCGACACATCCGACTTCAGCACGGCATTTTTTAGGACCGGGTTTGCCTTCTCATTGCGATCCGCACTCGCTCAGCTAGACTGCACTGCTGCAGACTGTTTCCAGGACCACCACGTGGAGTGCGGTCTCTTGGGGGGGGGGGGGGGGGGGGGGGGGGGGGGGGGGGGGGGGGGGGGGGGGGGGGGGGGGGGGGGGGGGGGGGGGGGGGGGGGGGGGGGGGGGGGGGGGGGGGGGGGGGGGGGGGGGGGGGGGGGGGGGGGGGGGGGGGGGGGGGGGGGGGGGGGGGGGGGGGGGGGGGGGGGGGGGGGGGGGGGGGGGGGGGGGGGGGGGGGGGGGGGGGGGGGGGGGGGGGGGGGGGGGGGGGGGGGGGGGGGGGGGGGGGGGGGGGGGGGGGGGGGGGGGGGGGGGGGGGGGGGGGGGGGGGGGGGGGGGGGGGGGGGGGGGGGGGGGGGGGGGGGGGGGGGGGGGGGGGGGGGGGGGGGGGGGGGGGGGGGGGGGGGGGGGGGGGGGGGGGGGGGGGGGGGGGGGGGGGGGGGGGGGGGGGGGGGGGGGGGGGGGGGGGGGGGGGGGGGGGGGGGGGGGGGGGGGGGGGGGGGGGGGGGGGGGGGGGGGGGGGGGGGGGGGGGGGGGGGGGGGGGGGGGGGGGGGGGGGGGGGGGGGGGGGGGGGGGGGGGGGGGGGGGGGGGGGGGGGGGGGGGGGGGGGGGGGGGGGGGGGGGGGGGGGGGGGGGGGGGGGGGGGGGGGGGGGGGGGGGGGGGGGGGGGGGGGGGGGGGGGGGGGGGGGGGGGGGGGGGGGGGGGGGGGGGGGGGGGGGGGGGGGGGGGGGGGGGGGGGGGGGGGGGGGGGGGGGGGGGGGGGGGGGGGGGGGGGGGGGGGGGGGGGGGGGGGGGGGGGGGGGGGGGGGGGGGGGGGGGGGGGGGGGGGGGGGGGGGGGGGGGGGGGGGGGGGGGGGGGGGGGGGGGGGGGGGGGGGGGGGGGGGGGGGGGGGGGGGGGGGGGGGGGGGGGGGGGGGGGGGGGGGGGGGGGGGGGGGGGGGGGGGGGGGGGGGGGGGGGGGGGGGGGGGGGGGGGGGGGGGGGGGGGGGGGGGGGGGGGGGGGGGGGGGGGGGGGGGGGGGGGGGGGGGGGGGGGGGGGGGGGGGGGGGGGGGGGGGGGGGGGGGGGGGGGGGGGGGGGGGGGGGGGGGGGGGGGGGGGGGGGGGGGGGGGGGGGGGGGGGGGGGGGGGGGGGGGGGGGGGGGGGGGGGGGGGGGGGGGGGGGGGGGGGGGGGGGGGGGGGGGGGGGGGGGGGGGGGGGGGGGGGGGGGGGGGGGGGGGGGGGGGGGGGGGGGGGGGGGGGGGGGGGGGGGGGGGGGGGGGGGGGGGGGGGGGGGGGGGGGGGGGGGGGGGGGGGGGGGGGGGGGGGGGGGGGGGGGGGGGGGGGGGGGGGGGGGGGGGGGGGGGGGGGGGGGGGGGGGGGGGGGGGGGGGGGGGGGGGGGGGGGGGGGGGGGGGGGGGGGGGGGGGGGGGGGGGGGTGGGGGGGGGGGGGGGGGGGGGGGGGGGGGGGGGGGGGGGGGGGGGGGGGGGGGGGGGGGGGGGGGGGGGGGGGGGGGGGGGGGGGGGGGGGGGGGGGGGGGGGGGGGGGGGGGGGGGGGGGGGGGGGGGGGGGGGGGGGGGGGGGGGGGGGGGGGGGGGGGGGGGGGGGGGGGGGGGGGGGGGGGGGGGGGGGGGGGGGGGGGGGGGGGGGGGGGGGGGGGGGGGGGGGGGGGGGGGGGGGGGGGGGGGGGGGGGGGGGGGGGGGGGGGGGGGGGGGGGGGGGGGGGGGGGGGGGGGGGGGGGGGGGGGGGGGGGGGGGGGGGGGGGGGGGGGGGGGGGGGGGGGGGGGGGGGGGGGGGGGGGGGGGGGGGGGGGGGGGGGGGGGGGGGGGGGGGGGGGGGGGGGGGGGGGGGGGGGGGGGGGGGGGGGGGGGGGGGGGGGGGGGGGGGGGGGGGGGGGGGGGGGGGGGGGGGGGGGGGGGGGGGGGGGGGGGGGGGGGGGGGGGGGGGGGGGGGGGGGGGGGGGGGGGGGGGGGGGGGGGGGGGGGGGGGGGGGGGGGGGGGGGGGGGGGGGGGGGGGGGGGGGGGGGGGGGGGGGGGGGGGGGGGGGGGGGGGGGGGGGGGGGGGGGGGGGGGGGGGGGGGGGGGGGGGGGGGGGGGGGGGGGGGGGGGGGGGGGGGGGGGGGGGGGGGGGGGGGGGGGGGGGGGGGGGGGGGGGGGGGGGGGGGGGGGGGGGGGGGGGGGGGGGGGGGGGGGGGGGGGGGGGGGGGGGGGGGGGGGGGGGGGGGGGGGGGGGGGGGGGGGGGGGGGGGGGGGGGGGGGGGGGGGGGGGGGGGGGGGGGGGGGGGGGGGGGGGGGGGGGGGGGGGGGGGGGGGGGGGGGGGGGGGGGGGGGGGGGGGGGGGGGGGGGGGGGGGGGGGGGGGGGGGGGGGGGGGGGGGGGGGGGGGGGGGGGGGGGGGGGGGGGGGGGGGGGGGGGGGGGGGGGGGGGGGGGGGGGGGGGGGGGGGGGGGGGGGGGGGGGGGGGGGGGGGGGGGGGGGGGGGGGGGGGGGGGGGGGGGGGGGGGGGGGGGGGGGGGGGGGGGGGGGGGGGGGGGGGGGGGGGGGGGGGGGGGGGGGGGGGGGGGGGGGGGGGGGGGGGGGGGGGGGGGGGGGGGGGGGGGGGGGGGGGGGGGGGGGGGGGGGGGGGGGGGGGGGGGGGGGGGGGGGGGGGGGGGGGGGGGGGGGGGGGGGGGGGGGGGGGGGGGGGGGGGGGGGGGGGGGGGGGGGGGGGGGGGGGGGGGGGGGGGGGGGGGGGGGGGGGGGGGGGGGGGGGGGGGGGGGGGGGGGGGGGGGGGGGGGGGGGGGGGGGGGGGGGGGGGGGGGGGGGGGGGGGGGGGGGGGGGGGGGGGGGGGGGGGGGGGGGGGGGGGGGGGGGGGGGGGGGGGGGGGGGGGGGGGGGGGGGGGGGGGGGGGGGGGGGGGGGGGGGGGGGGGGGGGGGGGGGGGGGGGGGGGGGGGGGGGGGGGGGGGGGGGGGGTGGGGGGGGGGGGGGGGGGGGGGGGGGGGGGGGGGGGGGGGGGGGGGGGGGGGGGGGGGGGGGGGGGGGGGGGGGGGGGGGGGGGGGGGGGGGGGGGGGGGGGGGGGGGGGGGGGGGGGGGGGGGGGGGGGGGGGGGGGGGGGGGGGGGGGGGGGGGGGGGGGGGGGGGGGGGGGGGGGGGGGGGGGGGGGGGGGGGGGGGGGGGGGGGGGGGGGGGGGGGGGGGGGGGGGGGGGGGGGGGGGGGGGGGGGGGGGGGGGGGGGGGGGGGGGGGGGGGGGGGGGGGGGGG
>JAMPIV010000706.1:0-87500 GCA_024509875.1 Oreohelix idahoensis | reverse complement strand
TGTGAGATATCAAAGCCTAACCAAGAAACTGTTTTCCCAGACAACTTATTGATGACTAGAGTACTCCAAGAACAGCCCACAGATGATTTTAATTAGAAGATTTTTGATTGTGAAATAAAATTGACACAAAATCACAAACTTGTTATTGGCAATCAGACACATGACACGTTAAATTAGTTAGACAGTTCTGATGTTAATTTACACCATCCCATTTATAACATATGTGTCACGATGATTTTGCTATGAAATTGATTTATGATCACTTTCCACATGTCCTGAGCTCAACTGAACGAATATGCCTCCACACTAGGTCAGATGGCCGTTTGTTTAATCTTTCAAGGCTGAAGGCAAAAACCAAAATCAGAAGGGTCACTATAAGTGACTTGTTGTTCGCTGATGATGCTGCAGTCGTCACTCAAAGCCAACAGGAGCTTCAGATCTTGATGAATCGCTTCACTAAAGCATGCAAGGACTTTGGCCTCACAATAAGTCTAAAGAAAACGAATGTGCTGAGTCAGGATGTGGGTGCTGCACCAGTTATCACTATCGATAACTATGAATTGGCAGTGGTGCACCACTTCACATACCTAGGGTCTACCATCAATGACAAACTCTCACTGGATACAGAAATCGACAGCCGCATTGGCAAAGCTGCAGCTACCTTTGCCCGCCTCACATCGCGTGTTTGGGGAACTCTAAACTCACAATGAAGACCAAAGCTGCGGTATATAATGCCTGCGTCACCAGCACACTCCTATATGGCAGCGAGACCTGGACGACCTATGCTAAGCAAGAAAGAAGGCTCAATACCTTCCATTTGCGGTGTCTACGCCGCATCCTCGGCATCTCGGGGAAAGATAAAGTGACAAATGTCGAGGTGTTGTCACGTGCTGGCCTTCAAAGTATGTATACACTGCTTAGACAGCGCAGACTTCGCTGGCTTGGCCATGTTCGCCGCATGGAAGATGGTCGCATCCCAAAAGATATCTTCTACGGACAATTAGCAGATGGCAAGAGAACAGTTGGGCGACCACAGCTGAGGTTCAAAGATGTGTGCAAGAGAGATATGAGGGCCCTGGACATGGATCCAGCAACATGGGAGGATGAAGCTGCTGATCGCAGCATTTTTTAAGCGGACCCACTTAGTACTTAGGTTACTCGCGGTCTTAGTAGACCCCCCCGCGATAGGCTAGGCTTTCAGACCCACCTCTACGGTTCCTTTTCTTGTCCTTCGGCCCAAGACTCTGAATATCAGAGGCTGTTTGCCCTGCACCCCGTTGCTGCTGCGCCTGGTCGTCAGCCCTGAGACCGCGGTGTTGCTGGTACACCGCACTATTATCGCTCGTAACGTCATATACGACTGGTACATTGCCGACGATTAAATCGGCGACGGGATTTTCGAGGACGAAAACGATCACTCTTCGTTATAGGAACGGGGTGTCCACGTTAATGCAAGCCTGGGAGTAAGACTCGACTTTGCCACCAAATTTAGTACACTTTACAGTTTTGCCTGTGAGGAAGGATTCGTCAATGCAGGAACGACGAACTCCGACTGTGGTACAACCTGTGTCTCTTATCACCGAGTCTGGGTGTCTTCTCCACTATAACCTTGTGGAGCACAAACTCGCCAGCCTTATGCACCGCAGACAAGCACAGTAGTGGATGTCCGCAAAGCAACACCACCCTCTCGTCCGAATAGAACAGCGGTCGGCACCCTACACAGTCCTCGTCGTTGACACTATAAAACACATACGCGCAATTCAAGTGTTCGATCGACGTTACACACACGTCTGCATCATGTCCCTTGTCATTGCGTGTGGAACATCGGCGTTCTCTTTTTGATTCCTCGCGTGGACTCTTACTAGGGCTGCTAGCCGGTGAAAGTCGTGCATAGTAGTCGGATTATCGGCTATCTGCTAATCCGTTCCTCCGCTTGGACGGTTTCCCTTTGTAGTGTGTTTGAACTTTCCAGACCCCTGCAACTAAAGAATCGGACAGCCCGGATCGATGGACGGGTTTACCCGGATGGGGTAGGACGTAATGATGGCCTAACTGCGACATGGAATCAATGTCTTTTGGCTGACGTTCTTGAAAAAACGATATTAGCTCTGATGAGCATGACGACAACACTGTACTGTAGCAAAAGATCTAACAAACCATTATAGTCCTTTGTAATCCCTTCCATCTCGATTCATCTATTGAGCAGAAGTTTGATCTTCGAGATGAAATCCTCGAAGTCCTGGTCTGCTTTCGGCGCCACATTTATAAACCGTGTCCGATATCCGTCTGCCGTCAGACGGAATTTCCTGAGCAGTCGTTCTTTCACCTTCTCGTAATCAGCTCTATCTTCTTGCGGGAGGCTGTAAAAAGTCTCCATCGCTGGCCCGACCAATAATGTCGACAACCGAGATGGCCACTCATCTCTGTTAGCTTTCCAGGTCACTCATTCAGCCTCGAATCTCTCGAGGAAGAAGTCTACACTATTTATTTTATCGTTAAATTCTAGTCTTTTAAATTTTATTTCCTTATCAATTTTCTTCTCCTCCAATGCTATTCGCAATATCTCCTTCTCTAATTCTATCTCTCTATATTCTTTCATCTTCTTCTCTTGTAATTCTAACTCCCTCTCTTATAATTGCAACTCTTCCTTCTTTCTGGCATCTAGCGAAATGCCATTCAGTTTGCTTCCCTGAGTACCCACTTTCCTTGCCGATTTGAATGAATTCCTGCAAGTCCATGTTGTTACACCCTCATTATACAATACTATGTGTAAATTTACCCAATCTGATATAGCCGTACAATATACAAGACTATATTCAGTAATCACAATATGTACACTCGCAATGAGTATGTTTATATGTTTGTACTCAATATTATGTGTACTCTCACTGTGCCTCAATATAAAAATGTTATCCGCTATTCACTGCTCCTCACTCATCAATATGCAAACATCTTGCCTTTTGGTTTATGAATACCTACATATTAGGGTTTATCATCCTAAATACTTAATCGACGGTGACAATACTTTGTCCCCAAATAGCAACCCACTGCACCTGGTTCGCTATTATTAACAACAGCAACAGAATCGTTTCTCACCCACGCTACTATAACCACTGGTACTGTACCAGGTCACACTAGTAAAGGCCACTGATCCACAAACTTATCATTACCTAAGCCATTTCGCCCTACACATTAGAGCACTCTCACTAGTGCTTTAGTGTGGCAATATCAAAATTGTTAACTAATATATTCATATGTGGCAAACCAGAACAATGGACAGATGAATAAACACACACTGTGACACCACGAAAACTCCAAGTCGCATAAGATACACTAAGCTAGACTAGAAGTAGAATGACATGTACACTACTTGATTGTAAACATACAAAAACAAGGGATACTCGCTGAACGTATGTACAAAATAGTAAGTAGGTCACGTAAGGATACACCACTAAAACAAAATGGTAAGAATTACTCAATATACACGAAACCGTATATACGAAAGAAACTAGCACAACTCACGAATACTGCGCTCAGTTTGTTAAGAAGGGCAGCCGCAGGAATACACGTCTGCTCGACTCCGTCACTAAACAAAAACATGCATCTACGCCGTAGAAAGCGAAATCCAGTCTAGTCTAGAGTCCAACTTTTAACCACACGAGGAAAAAAAAGAAAGAAAAATTAAACGTCAGGGCGCACTGGGCGTCCACCAACTTGACAACAACAATCAAAGTACATAATTGCCGCCGTAAGTATTTGGTCGGTCGGTCGGTCGGTCGGACGGCCGGTCGGTCAGTCACATTTTTGCTCACCAACATTTGCGCACTTTTTTCTATTTTCGAGGGAGTGCATTAACTTTCAACCACAGCTAAGGGGGTGCAACTGTGGTTGAAAGTTATACAATAATTGTATTAGTTTTCATCTTAATATGTATCTCATCGCAAAAATAGAGACATAAAACATGGCCAATTGATGGTGGTGCAATGTACAGTTTGTTTTTATGGAATGAAGCTCAACAACGCAAAATTTATAAAGCAGTACATGGGAACTGGAGTTTTTCGTCAAACTTCATACGTTGTTCACTCATAGGCGTAATGGTCGAACCAAGGGGGGTGTGCTTCTCAGAGGCGCTGCTAAGGTAGACCAGGGCAAGGATTTTTAAAAGAATACGTGAACAATTACGAGACATGCTGTCATAAAAGAAATGTTAGTTATTTAGTCAATTTACGGTCCATTAAACCATTATCACTGCTCTACATGTCATTTAGGTTGGGTTACTCCATGTCGTCACATGTAATACATCTATATAATTTTCACTACAAACATCTAAAGACGGTCGTCTGCAATGAAATGACTACACATGATAGTAACACGTCTGTAAATACATTGTAGCAAGAAACAACACACTGATAATTATAACAACCTCCAAATTTTGGCGTTTTGCAAGATAACCAATAATGTACCACGGAACCGGAACGACAACTACAGAGTAGAACACACTGAAGTGCTGAGAGCTTGAGCAAAAACGAGCCACCAACCAGATCAAACAGATCGTATAATTGCAAAATTAAAGTAAACAATACCAACTAATGCAATACGCAAACAACATAAATATCAAAATATCCAGGAATAGAAAATAGAAGAAGAGAAGGCCCCAAGGAACCCAGTAACCGTAAATAAAGACAAGAGGCTAAATATCTACGAAGATTTTCCTGGAAGAAGAAGTAGTGCCCGATGAAGGACAGCTACTCTAAAATGATAGACTGCACGACCACACTAGAAAAGTCTCATCATATTACAAGACAGAATGTGACGAGATCTGAATGAGATTGACAGACAGAGAAAAGGAGACGAAGAACAAAAATATAATGAAATATAGCACAGACACAAAAGAACTATGATGAAGACGTCACGAACAAGTCAATCAAAAATATCCGAAAAAGTTCCAACAGGTGTCGTTACAACGTGTAACTCAGCACAGTCCAGAGCAAAATACCACTCCTCTGGTAAAATGTCCACCGCAATGGGAGATATAATCCTGGTAATGAAGACAGAGTTCTTCGGCCCAAAATCGTATATGGTGTACGAAAAATGTTAATAACAATATAGTCCAAGAAGCAATCACGAGCTTCTATCATCGGAGCAGCAGATCGCAGTCACATCAGCAGGTAAGCCGTCCTCAGGAACCGGCATAACATCAGTAAGGCAGGCCACGTCTGACCTCAGATAACAAGTACTGGAAGTAGGCAACGTACTGTCTCAGCATGTAAACATTGCAGTAGATGACGAAAACAAGTACTGCAGGTAGGCAACGTACTGTCTCTGCATGTAAACATTGCAGTAGATGACGAAAGCAAGTACTGCAGATAGGTGACGTCACGTTTCAAAGGTCGACAAATCATCAAGGTATCATCAGGTACTATCAATGGCAGGTTGTACTGGCCTACTCCCACCTATGTGCCAGGTGAGTCGCACTCTGCCTCAGGTATGCTTGTTCAACAGGCAGTCTGTATACGATAGTAGTCGTCTTGCGAACACAGTAGCCCGCCTGCGCCAGTCTTTTCTAAGAGCCACCTATACCTACATATACCTGTACATTGCTGAAGCCGTTGTAACAAAGTTCTACAAAAAGAAAACAACAGCAACCTACTACGAAGGTAACCTATGCCGACACGCACTGCCAGCCATTCGATTACTAGTCCTATAAAGGACTAACACCAGACTTGAACTACCCAACTTTGCAACCGTCAAAGTCACCTGCTCCGCCGGAAGCACAAGCTTTATAGCCCCCACCTGCAAAGTCAATCTTGTAGTATGTCTAACAACACTGCGTGACAATTTATGCCCTACTGTGCTGATCATTCTAGCAAACATACCACCTGAAAAGAGAAATCTAAACAACATCAGTACTTGTAAAACACTTTCAGAACTACAACGCAGCTGAATTTCACACCTGTATAATGCTGGCCGATTTGACAACACACCGCACTAAACTTTGCCTTACTTAGCAATTAACTATAATTTCCCAGACCAAGTCATAGAGGAATTAAACAAAACATTTCCTAGGCCACTGATTTCACAGAACATCCGCTGTCTGGGGAATTAACTTTAATTTCCAGACCCTAAGTGCATCTAATACAGAGCTGTGTCCAGTCTAAATCTGTGGAAGGAGATTGTGTATTCCCACAAATTTTGGAGTAAGTGTAAACAATTTATTTACTGATGCAAATGTTGCAGGTTTCTTGCTAAGTGGTTATATAGGAGGCTGGCAACCTCAACATTTGAAAACAGTATATGCATGAACCACTACTGCAAGAGCTGGTGATTGTTTCTGACTAGTCATGCGGAAACCCGACAGCAGAGGTCACCCCAAGTTTCCGACTGGAGCAGTAAAGAGTGATGATTACATCATGTGTACCTGATAGATAGATAGATAGATAGATAGATAGATAGATAGATAGATAGATAGATAGATAGATAGATAGATAGATAGATAGATAGATAGATAGATAGATAGAACGAACGAACGAACGAACTTTATTTTCAAAGGGTTTAGAATTGGTCACGCAGGCCCGTCTAACATTCTGCCCTTCCTTTCTCTCTTCTTCCATAGTTAATCTATTTATTCTCACACGTATCCTAAATGTTACTTAAATAATAAAATAACAAGAAAGTACAATAAAATAAAATCCCAACATTGTAACAGTACAATAACAGTTACACAAATTTACAGATGCGTATCATAATTTATACTAAACAGGACAAAATTAACTTTAAAACCTACATATGATGTTATGTAATAATAATAATAATAATAATAGCCCCTTCAGTCATAACTGACTATGGGAATGCGCCCCTGAGGTGACAGCGTAATTATTTAAGAACATAACGAAATTAGGGTGGCATATAATCTGCACTCATGATGTATTTGAAAAGTCTGTGATTGAATGAATATGGACTAAGAGTATTTTTTAAGTCGTGTGGAAGAGTATTCCACAGATGAGCAGCAGAAAAAGCTAAACTTTTCTTGAATAAGTCGAGCCTAGGCTTGGGCATGTGTAATTTATTTAAGCGTTGACTGCGTCTTCCGCTGTATTTGAAAATAGGCCACAGATACGTTGGAGCATTCTGTGACAAGATTTTGTGAATAAATTTGGCTTTGTTGAAGAGAAGGCGCTTTCTTAGTGGTAATATGTTAAGATATGTATATGCGTCTACACACTGTGTGAGGTTTTTGTCTGAAATTAGGCGCACTGCACGTTTTTGTAATGAAAAGAGTCTTTTAGTGTTGGACATGGTGCAGCCATCCCAAATTGTGGAACAATAGTCTAGATGCGTTTGTATCTGGGATGTATAGAACATTTTTCGTGTCTCCTCATCTAGGAAATGTTTGATTTTAGCTAACTGGTAAACTTTTTGTGCCGTTTGTTTGGTCAGTGCTTGTACATGCGAATTCCAACTTAAATGTTGGTCAATTATGAGTCCTAGTGTTTTATATTCATTTACATTTTCAATTAAAGAGGTTCCAATGTAGAGCTGAAGTGTTGTTTTCGGCGAGTTTTGTAATTTTTGTCTAGTTGATATTATCATACATTTTGTTTTAGTGATATTTATTTGCATGCAGTTTTCATTGCTCCACTTAATAAGATTGTCTGTGTCGCTTTGTAATAATATTTCTAGCGTGTTGCAACTTTTATCACTAGTATAAATGGTACAGTCATCGGCAAATAGGTCGCAGGATGAGTGCTCGATGTGTAGTGGAAGGTCATTTATGTAAATGGAAAAAAGTAGAGGGCCGAGAATAGAACCCTGAGGAACACCAGTGTCAATAATAGTTGGGCTTGACAAGGAGTTATTGTACCACACTACTTGCTGTCTGTCGGACAGGAATGATTTAAGTAATGTCACTAGTTTAAAGTTAACTTTCATTGTTTCTAATTTTCTTATTAAAACAGCGTGATCTAACATATCAAATGCTTTCCTAAAGTCTACAAAGATTGCTCCACATATGTTATCGTTATTTATGTTTAGGTGCAAGTTGTCTATCATCTTAGTTAGAGCTGTGTGGCATGAATGCTTTTGTCGAAACCCTGACTGACTGTCAATTAGCAAGTCATTGCTAACTAGGTAATGTAGTGTTGCTTTATGTATGTGTTTTTCTAGTGGTTTAGAAAGCGATGATAAAAGAGAAATAGGTCTATAGTTACCAAGATTACTGTTATCTGACGAGCCAGGTTTGAAGAGAGGATATACTTTGGCAATCTTAAAGGCTGAAGGAAAATAACTTTTAGCAATACATTGATTATATATAAAAGTTAGTGAATCACTAATAGCTGGTGCGGCGTAACGCAGTATTCGATTACTAATTCCGTCAAGCCCTGATGAGCTATTATCCTTAAGGCCAATAAGATAGTTATACACTTCATTAACTGTCATAAAAGGAATGTCGGGTGGAACTGAGTTTGTACATTTGTTTTTACAGAATGCTGAAAGTTTGTCTAAGTCACTACAGGAAGGTCACAACGGGAATGTGAGCATGTTAGAGTGCTCCAAACAAATGTACTTAGCAGAGGGCGTTTAATTTTCTATTTTTCTAAAGTTCGTGGTTACAAGCCATCAGACGATTTGTGGTACTAACGCCGCTAGTGTGAGAGAAAAGCATCCACCCTCATCGCCTACACTGAAAGAGAGTGTGAAGAAGGCTTTCGTCATCACATAATTGATGAACCACAGCTGCAGGACTCACCTAGAGTTAATTTTTTTGTGTGAAAAACAGGCACCTGCACATTTTCCTAAAACTCTAAACTACGTCTCGATGACGATAGATTTGTATCCATCAAAATTTCACAAATCTTTCCATATTTTTTTGAACTGTTAAGGACTAATTCGTTATTAAAATGGTTGCATGTTGTTTTAAAACTAAACAATCATAGTCGCTTCAGTTTTATATGTATGAAAGGAAACGTATGAGCCATAATATTATATATATATATATATATATATATATATATATATATATATATATATATATATATATATATATATATATATACAGTACTTTGCAAAAAAAAAATGGCAGTCATATTGCTCAGCTAAATAAGCTGAAATCTAATTAAATATGCATGTTCTGCCCCAAATTTGCACTCCACTGAAGTGAGCAAACACTACCAAAAGTAAAAAAAAAAAATTAGCGTAGAGTAACGTCCCTTGATAATAGAGCAGACGACAATTTCTAATGCTATGGGCAGAAAATGGATACAAAGTCAAAGTGTATGTTAATTTCACAGCTTTGGAATGAAGGAAATCAAACATGTTCCAACATTTCTAAAACCTTGAACATTCCTGAGCGGACTGTCTACAGAGTTGTGAGTAAATTAAAAGCAGGTAATGGAATCGAGCGAAAAGAAGGTAGTGGGAGGCCAAGAATTTTGGACACAAAGGATCATCGGCGTCTCGCCCAAATCGTTCGGGCTGGGCCAATGAAGAGTGTAGAAAACATACGACAGCGCATGATCAAGTTGGGAAGCCCAGAGGTATCTAATGCTACTGTCAACCGGGAGCTACACAGGATGAATTACACAAAAAAGCGGGTAATTTCGTCACCATTGCTCACAGAGACTCACAAACAGATGCGCTTGAACTGGTGCCACGAACACCAAAATTTGTCATGGGACAATGTGATTTTTTCAGATGAATGTTCTGTTTGGTCTTATCCTGCTCAAATAAATATTTGGACGAAAGGCTCTGTAACGCCTGTGTACCAGCGACCGAAACATACCTAGAAATTCCATCTTTGGGTAGGGGTGTCAGCAAGAGGTGCCACCCCACTGTGTGTTTTCACAGGAATTCTCACGAAAGAAAGGTACGTCGACATACTAGAGGGACACCTTCTGCCATTTATGCAGGTCATGTACCCCGATGGGTGCACATTTCAACATGACAATGACCCAAATCATACAGCTCATACCACCAAAGCATGGCTGCAAGAGAAGAATGTGATAGTGCTGAAGTGGCCCAGCAACAGTCCCGATCTAAACCCAATTGAAAACGTTTGGGCACTACTCAAGAATCATTTTAAAAAGAGTGGACTCAGAGACGTTGAACAATTGAAGAAGGTAGCTGAAAAATACTGGGACAGTCTGACTCACAATTACCTACAAACATTTGTGGGAAGTATGCCTTGCCACATCCAGGCTTGCCTTGCTGGAGAAGGCAACATTATATTGTACTGAAACCACTGTTAATAGATAGGGGAGATACCAATCTTCCTCTGGACATACAGTTTTTATTATTATTGCTTCTATGAGTGTGCTGCGTTGCGAAAATATGACTGCCATTTTTTTTGCAAAGTACTTTATATATATATATATATATATATATATATATATATATATATATATATATATATATATATATATATATATATATATATATATATATATATATATATATATATATATATAATGTTACGTGTCTGTTATAAGTTAATGTTAATATGTAGTGACAGGATGGTTCCTGTGGCCAAGTTCACTTCTAGGGTAGTAGATGTATCAGACACTGAAACAAGGCAACATTAATCAGATTTATTTGAGCCACAACGGACAAAGTGGACGGTATACATTTGTATTAAGACTTCAAAGCAGCTCCAAATTCAATACAGTTCAGACCAATATACAGTGGCATATAATATGCAGTCGTCGATAAAATTCTAGGCAGTCCGTTCATGTCTGGAACGCTGTCATTTCAATTCTCAATATTTTTAAAATATTTTCACACTCGACACTGAGAAACTATACTATCTGTAAATGCAGAAAACTAGATACATCTCACAGAAGATCTTTATGTATTTGTGATGGAATAACTCAGAAATATACACTGAAACTCAGGAACTTATACAAATGCGTACACTCGCCATAAAACACAATAGAAAAGACCCAGCAGACGATCCCCTCACTTCTGCTTTCTTTAGTTTCACGCCTCCCAATAAACCATATCGGCATGACGACACTTCCTATATTAATAAATGACTCCGTATAAAATAAACAAACAAAGAGCCCTGTTTAGCTACCTATTATACCGACACAATCATTATGAATTTTAATCATAACATTTCTTCCCCCCCCCCCCCCCGCGCAAAAATAATGGAAACAAAGTATTCATTATTCCCGTGGTGTGAGTATAACATCACCAGAGTGAAATGTGGTAACATTAAATTTCAATGTAAGTAAGAACTAGCATAGCACCCAGGTTTCTGCTATAGGGTAGGCAATTTAACACTAAATGTGTGGTCCACGTTAATACCAAAGCCAATGTCTACTTCGGACAAATTCCTTTTTAACAGCAATGTGAGGTCGCCATAAATAATAGCACCCAACATATTAAAAAATGATGGTAGCAATACATGTACTCACATACCTCACATCTTCCAATAACGCCTATCAGTCAAGTCCAGTATAAGTTGTCAATTAATTAACTTATTGATCAACAGCAATAATGTTTATCATTATAGAATAAACAAATTTATAGCAGCGTAAATAGATAAAATAAGGCAGACAATCATATTAGTAAAGTGAATGAATGCAACATCGTACGCTAAAAGATTAAAGTCATGTGTACATCTTAAGTACTTGTCATAAAAAGTGTATTGTGTTGTCAAAAAAACGTTATCCTGCACCTAACGAAGTTGTGTGTACAATCAGATAAGAATGCGCTGATGTATGTTACAAACTGACAATAGTATTGAGAACCCTCAAAATGTTCACTCAATAATTAATGTGAGTGTATTAATGCCTTGGAGCAAAGACCGAATCTTATCCCGCGAATTAAAACTAATCAACAGCCAGTTAAATCACTGTATTAAAATTCATAATGTCATAGTATTATACAAGCTAGTGGAATAATAAACAACTGAAGTCCAGCGACAATATTTATAATCGATCACAAAGTCCATGTCCATGATTCTCTGCTACATTATCGCATAAGTTCTATTATCAGTTAACGTTAAGGAACAATGTTTAATGTCCAACCGGATAGAGAATTCAAAAGGCACTATACGATTTTTCTAGAAATATCCCTGTGTCCATGCGAAGCATCTGTGAGTTAGGTCCCTTAATCTTCAGCCGCTGTCATTTCGACAGTAGAAAACATTGCATCTTTGCATTTAAACATCCAAATGTCAAAATTATTCTTAGACCATCAATGAATGTGTGTGTGTTTTTGTATATAAACCGAGTATGACAACTGTTAATAAGGTCCAAGACATCCATGTAATCAGGTGAGTAAAACGAGGTACAACTTAAAATTGGTGATATCAGCATTCATCATCATCAGGTGCTGAGTGAACCGTTCAATACCTGTAAGTACTGTCAAAAGAATAATTGAGCGATTTCCTTCAATTTCCGATGAAAAAGTACAATAGATAGTGATACTCCAAGATGTTGCTACTACACGTAATTCTCACTGATACTAGTATATGCTGATGCTATAAGGCCACTGATAGTATAATAATCCAGGAGGTTGTATTTATGGTGAAGAAGGAGAGTGTGTTTTGGGACAGTCACTCACAGTAGCGTACACACCGAGTCATGGAATGGTGTAACGTCTGATGATTTTTAACCATGGTTTATTACAATTATAACATCACGTAGATCTAGACGAATACAGTTACATCGAAACATGAATCTTCATAATGCAGTTAACACACCATACGGCCCATACACATCCTGGCCTACAAAATCTCTACTCCTCACATCAGTGCACAAAGACTGCATCTACGGCAGTTATGTAATAATCAAAGCCTACAAAATCTCTATACTTCACATCAGTGCACAAAGACTGCATCTACGGCAGTTATATAATAATCATGGCCTACAAAATCTCTATACCTCACATCAGTGCACAAAGACTGCATCTACGGCAGTTATATAATAATCAAGGCCTGCAAAATCTCTATACCTCACATCAGTGCACAAAGACTGCATCTACGGCAGTTATATAATAATCAAGGCCTACAAAATCTCTATACCTCACATCAGTGCACAAAGACTGCATCTACGGCAGTTATATAATAATCATGGCCTACAAAATCTCTATACCTCACATCAGTGCACAAAGACTGCATCTGCGGCAGTTATGTAATAATCAAGGCCTACAAAATCTCTATACCTCACATCAGTGCACAAAGACTGCATCTACGGCAGTTATGTAATAATAAAGGCCTACAAAATCTCTATACCTCACATCAGTGCACAAAGACTGCATCTACGGCAGTTATATATTAGTCAAGGCCTACAATATCTCTATAGCTCTGCACAGGCATACATTATCCAAAAACACATCAGGGCTGACCACCTCAGTCAAAAACCCCGCATAGACTGATCCCACGGGAACACACCCCGTTCACACAGTCACCAGAATCTCCTGTTCTCTTAACACCGCTCTCAAAAATCCCTGCGGACACTAGCCGCGAGAGCTATTCACCCATCACTCAAAAACAGTTCAGAAACAGTACATTATGACCAGAGTTCACCCGCTATCTGACATACTGTTTCCACGAAACCAAGAGAAGATATTTTTAAACAAATCCATTACCAATCTGCAAGCAAGTACTCCAACCCAAAATTTACTCTACTTAACAAGTATTTTTCAAGATTATTTCCCTTTCATCAAATCTACACTCATGAGATAGTTCTCAGCCTTGGTATTCATCACAGAGTCTTTGTATATTTTATCTTTGCACAGCAGCAATAAATCAGGAAATTCATGTCAGCAAAATACGTTCATATCTGGTGCAGTGCTCTATTGGTCAACACGTGAAGAAGTCAGTTAATATGCTTGCTGCAACGTCACAAGGTATCTGCATTTGACGTGTTGTTAGCTGACAGTGAGTGTTTCACGCAACGTGATAACACATCCGCGACCACGTTTTGACTGTCCTTGATGGCACGAATCTCATATTCGTAGGGTTGGAGCGCAAGAGATGCTCTGGCAGCCTTCTCATTACGAAATTTTGCAGTTTTCAGATAAGACAAAACCATCTGATCTGTCTCGAAGACAAATTTTGCACCAATAAGGTAGCGATACAGTTTTGAAAAATAATAAACCACAGACTTACCTCTAGACTGGAGAAAGTAACAAGAACGTATGGGATGGACATTAATATAGAAAAAAGCAAGATATTGGTGAATAGCCATAAGAAACATGTTCCGACCAACATTACGTTAAATGAGTAAACGTTAGAAGAAGTTAATACCTTTAAATATCTGGGGTTCACTATTTGTAGTGATGGAAGATCGAGTAAAGAAATCAAGACAAGACTTGAGATAGCCTCAGCTGCCTTGACAAGGCTGACTGTGATCTGGAAAAGTAACATCAGTTTTCCTGTGAAGATCAAATTATACAAATCACTTGTATTATCTATTCTCTTGTATGGGTGTGAGGGCTGGACAATCACTGCAGATACGGAGCGAAGAATTCAGGCTTTCTAGTATAAATGTTAAAGAAGAATTTTGCGCAATTGCTATAAAGAGCACAAAACAAATGTCTATGCTAGAAAAAAAATAAACACGTATGCAGGCAACCAAGAACCACTTTTGTCAGTAGTGAAACGTCGAAAGCTTGCCTGGTTTGGGCATGTAACTAGTCATGACTCCCTTTTGAAAACGATTCTCCAGTGAACAGTCAAAAGTAAACGGAAAAGAGGAAGGCAATGAAAATCCTGGGCTGATAACATCAAAGAATGGGCATGGCAAAGTTTTTCCACACTTGTACGCA
The DNA here is from genome assembly GCA_024509875.1 of Oreohelix idahoensis. NCBI lineage: Eukaryota > Metazoa > Mollusca > Gastropoda > Stylommatophora > Oreohelicidae > Oreohelix > Oreohelix idahoensis. The sequence continues at coordinate 72,728 of JAMPIV010000706.1, read as the reverse complement.
TTGCTGAGGATAGAGAGCAGTGGAGGACCCTGTCTGCTGATGCTTCCACCATGGCACCCCTACGACCCATGACGGATTACGGGTTGAGATGAGATGAGATGATACCTCAGCGAGAAACTCCCGCTCTACGATGGGTTATTTTTTTCAGTGGGTGTCAATTTATGACTGATATACAAAATTGGATGGAGACAATCATCGAATTCCTGCATAAGTGTACCACCGATTCGAGGCGTCGACTCTAAGGATAAAAGGAAATCGAGTATCAGGCAATCTTAAAATTGGTGATTTAGAAAAATGTGCCTTAAGTAAATTTAATGAAGCATTGCAAGAATGTGACCAAACAATCTTATTTGGAGAGTTCTTTCTTCATAACGAAGACAGAACTGAAGTAATTTCTGAAACGTTTGGTAAGAATTTCCTATAGAATCCGTCAAGACCTAAAAGACTGTGAACCTGTTTTTTTGTCTTAAGAATTTCTAGATTCAAGATCCTGGAGATAGTGGAATCCTCAGGCTTATGAAAACCGCCTCCTACTTTATGACCAAGAAAAGACATTTATATGAATCCTATTTTAGTTTTCAAAAGTCTAGCAGTAAAATGATGTAGACTAAAAGTAGTCAACAAAGACTGAATTCCAAGAACATGTTCCTCCCATGATTGATGTGGTGAAATTACAGTGATGCAACGTTAAAATTCCTCCATTTATAAAGATAACAGGTGAAATAACATGTAGGGATAAAAATATAGGCAAGATATGCCGAGGCTTCTTCACCTACGCCAGCGTTTACTAGGGTCATTGAACAGTAACTAGTTAGAACATGCAGACAAACAGTTTATCCTTTTAGACGGGGTAGAAACGGAGATAAAAGAAAAAAAAAATATGACGGTCTGAACACGTGTTTGAATCTAAATGCTAGAAGATGCAATTTGTAGTTTTTAAAAAAAAAATTACGCCACTAGTTGACACAATGTAAGGAAATGGACAAAAACGACCTTAGCTCTTGTTAGAAACAGACGTATCTTGGACGTTTTTACTGTAATTAGGCGTTTTAGTTTGAATCTAGCGGCAAACGCGTGAACGAAGGTACAAAAACAAATTTCAAAACTAACCTTGAAAAAAGTAGGTTTTTTCTTAATAATAAGTTTATGAGAATAAAAAATAGCTAGTTTGATAGCCCATCTTTAACAGAGAGAGAGAATATACTTTTAATTACGAAGACGGACAGATAACACGGAAGATATTGACGAAAGACTGTATTGTTCGATACAGACTAGCCAACAGTTATTTGGGCATACTTCTCACAAAAATCACTTTTGACGCGTCCTTGAGCCTAACGCATAAAACCAAACTGCAGGTGGACAAGGGGCAACAAAGGGAGGGTAGAAGCTAAAAATAACTTTGTCTCGAAATCGTATAAGTAAGTGGGGAAAATTTGTGTAGTTTTTTTTTTGTAGTTTCGTCTAGAAACAAGTGTAATTTTGGGAAAAGCCAAGTTGGGACGGACAGACCGACATACAAATATTACACACAAGACAGAAACTGGACCTAAATTTGACTTTGTAGTTTAAATATTTGAACGTTAGTGGGGAAGTCCGCCGATTGGACAGAAGATTTCATATTGTAGAAAAAACTCTAGAAGCAATTGGCATTTTATAGAAGACTGTCCAGAGGCACAGTTCGTTAATGCTAGAAGAGTGATTTCCAGGAGATATTATATATTGTCAGTGGGACGCCATAATCTAGCCAGCAGCTCAGCTGAGTTTTGCTAGTACAACGTAACAGTGTATTCAATTTTGAATTGTGGTAAGGGAAAACGCATTTACCTTTTTTAATTTTAATATTTTGAGTGATTGATACTGCCATGTCATGAAAAATGATTACGACAAGTGAGTGCTTACTCTAGGTCCCCAGCAGCAGTCCAGGGCCTAGAGACAAACAAATAATATAGAAAAACATATCTAAGACTATGGAAGACAGATCTATATTTGAGATCAGTGGGAACATATCACACACCTTATTGGATGGAAGAGGAAACTATTGAACATATTTCGGATGCAATGCAGTCTTGGGAAACTGGTGCTATTGGATAACAACTGGGTGAGATGTGCTTAGTTGGTCAGAGAGATCTGACGTAGAAGTACAAGAGTGGAAGCCTAAGCAGCCTATCATTTTACTCCAGCTACTGTGAGGAGTGGGCCGCTAGAATTCTGTACTGCATCGTCACAGGCCAGATAAGTGAAAACCTGGCCTGCTGTAGATTCATCAACCTTGTCCACAATAAATAAAGAAATAAAATCTTGTTGTATAAACACTATAACTCAGTCCATATTTCAGGGACAATGAACATTATAAACAGAGATTGGGCATGATGACACCACCCCAACTAAACATCCAGTGCTAGTTGTCCAAAGACTCTGTAGTTAGTATTAATATTAACCAATGTAACAATATATTTATGTATAAAATTCTCATTTGATTATTCAATATATATATGCACTTTTATTGATAAATACATATTATTTCATATGTCCTGACCAGAAGAAACAATTGGTTCAGGACTAAATAAATTCAAAAAATTGTAAAATCTAAACTTCTAAAGCCAGTGTTAGTTGATTTAATCCTAGAGCTTAGTATTATTATTATTATTCTTATTAGACTTAGTATTTACATGTGTGTGTCTGTGTATTTCATTACCTACACATCACTTTTCATTACCCTAGACATTAAACGTAGCTAACATACTTAATAGTAGAATAAGTCTGTTTGAGGTCGTAAGTGGTAGCAGAAAGGCATTCTGTAACTCACATAAACTTTTATCTCAGGAGCCTTCACAGCTGACCTCATCCAGTACACTAGGTAACATAGCAACCATACAATAACATCAAAAACCACTACAATTGATAGAAAAGGAAAATACAATTGATATGATTAAAATTCATAACGATTGTACCTATTATTTGGTTAGCTCAACTGGGCTCCTTGTTTGTTTATTTTATACTGGTCACTGATAAAGACTGGTGAGAGACGTTAAGTCGATATGCTTGGCTTGCTCACGTGATACTGGAGGTGCAGAGGTGCGGGGTCTTATACGAGTGTGTGTCATGGCGAGTGGACGTATGTGTTTGAGCTCCTTATTGTTGAAGTGTTTTATAATGGAGTTCTGGTATCATACATCAAGATCTTTGGTGAGTTGAATCTAATCATCTAGTTATCTGTATTGACAAGAAGTAGAATTTCTCAGTATCGAGTGTGCAGAGATATAAAAATCATATTGAGAACTAAAGGACAGCCTTCCTGACTTGGACTGACTGCCTACGGTATTTCGTCTACTGCATATTATCTGCCAATCTATGTTGGCTTGAACTATTTATTTGTGGAGCTGTGTGTAGTCCTCAATAAATTGTATATCGTCCATTTCGTCCATTGTGGCTCAATTAATTCAAATTTATATTGGCTTGTTGCGGTGTCTAAGAGATTGGCTACCCTAGACGTTATCTTGGCCACAGGAACCATCCTGTTATTGCATATTAACACTAAAAAGACACGTAACAATCATCAATATAGGTAATTATGTCATCACGATTAGAGAAAATTTTTCGCATCATACGAACAAAAGTCGCAGGAGCGTTAACGAGACCAAAAGACAAAACTAAGTTGGAACAATCCCAAAGGTGTAGCGAAAGCAGTATAAGGTTTTGCTCTGTCCGACAAGGGGACTTGCCAATAACCTTTAGACAAATCAAATTTACTGAAGAAAGTAGCTGTTGATACTCTATCCAATAGAGAATCTAACAAAGGCAGACGTTCAGCGTCTGAGATTGTCAAAGAATTTAAACGCCTGAAATCAATGCAAATCCGACTGGATTAGTCTTTCTTTCTAATCAACACCATAGGACAAATGTATGGAGATTGAGAAGGAGAAATTATGTTTAATTTTATTATATCCTCTATTTCCTTTTTTACTTGTGTTTGAAAATGTACAGGGATAGGATAAGGTTTCAGCTTAATTGGTCTGAAATGAGTAAGAAGAATATCATGTTCAATGATATTTGTACGCCCAGGAATATCCGTGAGCACGTCAGGAAAAGATTGTAGTAACAACGAAATCTGATCTTTATGATATGAAGCAAGAGTTGGTGAAATAGAAATATCCCTCCAATTCTCAGTAAACAAAAGTGGTAAAGTAGGTAGAGATAAAAGAGGCTCAGAAATATCAGGTAATTCAGACAACTCCTCCTGTATGACAGCTAAGGAAGAGCGACGATCAATAGGCTCGTCGATAGCCTCAAAGACTGGTTTAAAATGTGGAAGACGAGAGTGAAATTGTTGCAGCATGTTGATGTGAAAGGTTTTTCCTTTCCCTTTAATAGATATAATGTAGTCAACATTTGACAATCTTTCAAGTACAGTAGATGGTCCTCTCCAAGATACAAGTAATTTATTGTCCTTATTGGGTAACAATACATAAGCCTCATCACCCGGCCATAATTGGCGCAGTTTTTTGTTTTGATTAACAAACAATCTTGCCTTAAGTTTAGCTTTTTCTGATGCTTCTTATATATCTGGCATGCGTCAATAATTTTCTTTCTCATGTTAACCACGTATTGGTAAGAGATTTGAACTGACTCATGCATGTCAGCTCCAACCAATAACTGTTTTAGAATGGACATAGGTCCGTTTGGCTTGGCACCGTAAACTAATTCAAACGACGCAAATCCAGTATGTTCGTTAGGTATTTCCCGATAAGCGAACAATACCGCTGAGAGTTCTCTATCCCAATCCTGCGGGTATTTCTCAGTTACCTTGCCTGGCATTTGTTTAAGACAGCGGTTGAGCCTCTCTATTTTCCCGTTTGCAGTGGGGTGATATATGCTACTAAAAGATCTATTTATCTCAAACTCTCTCATAACCTGAGTCATAACTTCAGAAATAAATTGAGTTCCCCGATCCGATAATATGTTTTCGTGAAAACCCAATCGACTGAAAATTAAACATAGTGCGCCAGAAACATCTGTAGTGGATATTGTTTTCAGAGGAATAGCCTCTGGACAGCGCGTGCACATATCAATGCATGTTAGTACATAAAGATGACCTCAAGCTGACGTGACTGGTAGTGGACCTATAAGGTCGATTGCCATTTTTGCGAAAGGACGCAATGATATGTCTGACACCTGGATAGGTGCATTATACTTGGGGCGTTTAGCTGCCACATCTTGGCAAGTTTTGCACATACGACAAAAGATTTTCACATCTCTTGTCACCCCAGACCTAAAGAAATGAGACAAAACCCCCTGTTTTGTCCTGGCAATCCCTAAATGTCCTGCACAATTAACATCATGAGCATGCCGGAAGACAAATAGGCGGAAAATAGTAGGTACCTGTTACGTACATTTATTACCTAAGGGGGTAGTCGTCGGTCCTACCAAATGTACGCACCAGTCTTGAGATAGTTATATTATTTGTGCGTTCGATTGATTCACGCACTGACGTGCACAATGCTGTGTGAGTTGCTTTGGACGCACGTGTAACCTAGTTGAGTAGTTTGTGACGTCATGTTTTGAAGTGGAAACATGGAACTGGCTTGTGTCCATGATTGTAATTTTATATTGTGTATCCAATGGCATGTTGAAGGAAGCCATTTATTATTGTGATTTGTATTGGTATTCAGGTCGAAGCCAATCGCAGTTATGTCACGTAAGTTATCGCCCACTTCTTATTTTAATGCTGCATAAAAAGGCCGCTCTACTACTAATCTAGCGGGAATTTTATCATTCCTAGAATGGATCTACAGAGTCGCTTGCCTTTAAGATTTGGATCGTAGACGGAGAATTCCTACGAGTAGAAGAAGTTATATTGTTTACCTTATGCACATGTTTTAAATGCCGTACATGCTTCAATGCCAAAGTCGTGGCACGGATGTAAAGAGAGGTTAGCCAACTGAAAGCCTTTAACTGATAGGATTATCGTATATGACTTTGTGTGAAATTATATGATGTACAACGCTATGTAGGATGAACGTCTGGGAATTTTAACAAATGTAATATGGAAGATTTCATCCCAGAGTATGAATACGTTACCATGATAGACGTCCTTGAAAGAAGGTCAACGGTCGTGACTGAGAAGGATATTATACGGTAACAGTTTTGTAATCCTTAGTCTATGGACAGAGGTCTTTACTAGAAGAGAATCTTCAGGAACTTTAGCAGCAATAATTAATATGTTGTCGTGTGATCTTTGCGCCTGTGACGATGTCCGTCTTGTCCACTTCGTGTCCTGGTGAATAAAATCTATGTAAAGTTACCAACGACTTGTGTGCTGCCAATACTTGACCAGTTCACCCAATTCAAGATACTTGTTGGTTTTCGTTTGAAAAAAACATTGTTGACATTTATTCCGTTGTAACCATTCGCGTTTTAATTCATCACTATGAAAACGACCCACCGTGCAGTTGCATGAGAAACAAAATTGGTATTTTGGACTGTATTATTGTTTAGTTTGATGCATCAGCTGCATTAGAACGTTTACGATTTGTTTGTAATAACTTTACGTTGAAAATAATGACCATTGGCCTCTTCATTCATCACCTGATCAGTTTCTCAGTCACCATCTCATCATTCTTCACCTCATCTGGAACATTTTCAATTTGGACCTGTTCATTCACCTGAAAAGATTGAGCTCTAGTCCTTGTTAGGTTTGCCATAAGCAAATGATTGCTGTTTTCCCATAAAAAATATCCATCATCATTGCCATCAATGGTAATACCTTGTAGCGGTATGGCCAGCAATTGTTTTTACCCTGGCCATCCCCAGAGCAATGTAAGTGGGTATTTACTTCACCAGTTTGGTAGGTTCAACTGTGCCCCCGATTGGTAATGCACTTGACTGGGTAGGGTGTAATCAGAACAGCTGGAACCCTTGCATCCTCCAGGTAGTGGGGTTTTAGCCATGAGCACTGACACCCCTGGTTTGTTTAAAAAAATCCTATCACACACTACGGAAACTGCAATAAAGAAAATACTTTGATGTGGGAAAGGATGTCCACACAGGAGCCTAGGAACTCTCTGGAGCTAAAACAAAGAATTACATTCAGAAAAAGCCACTATGGAAAAGTGCCCACTACCGCAAAACATGAGAAACAAAATTGGTATTTTGGACTGTATTATTGTCAGTTTGATGCACAGCTGCATTAGAACGTTTAGGATATTGTTGTAATTACTTACGTTGTTACCATGGAATGACCTTTGGCCTCTGCATGACTGAAAATTGTTTCCTCTGTTCAAATCCTTGTTAGGTCTGAAAGATGATTGTTGAGGTACATATCCATCATCCTGCCATCAATGGTACCTATACCTTGTAGCGGTATGGCAGCTTGTGTACCCTGACCATCCCCAGAGCAATGCCAGTGGGAGTTTTACTCCTGGTAGGTTCAACCATGCTGGATTGGTCTGCGTGGGTAGGGGTCAGACAAAAGCTGGAACCCTGGTCCTCCAGGTTGGGGGTTTTAGCACAGGGCCGACACCCCTGTTTGTGTAAAAAATCGCACACGTTACGGAAACAGCAATAAATGAAAATACTTTGATGTGGGACGGACATCCGGAGTCTCAGGCTCGTATGACTGACAGTGGTGAAAGCCGAAAGGAAGCCACTGGCATGAAAACGGATGCCCAGACCGCAAAACACGAAACCAGAATTGGTTTTTGGAATGTCAGAACTATGAATGAGGCAGGAAAGCTGAGACAGATCACAGCAGAGATGAGGAATTACAAACTACATATCCTGGGAATAAGCGAGAGCAGATAGACAGGGATGGGGAGAATAAAAACAGCTACAGGGGAAACAGTACTCTATTCTGGTAGAGAGGACGGTCAGCACAACGAAGGTGTAGCCATTATCCTTAAGAAAAGAATGGAAAGGTCTCTACTGGAATGGAAACCCATTAACAACAGACTAATAAGAGCAAGACTGAGGGGAGATTCACCAACACCACAATTATACAATGTTATGCACCAACAAACGACAGCGATGAAGAGATCAAGTACGAGTTCTATCAACAGGTACAAAAGGAAATGAAACTGTACCCAGGTACGATCTTTTATAGTAATGGGAGACGTAAATGCGAAAGTTTAATTATATCTCGAAAGAGTCGGTGAAACAAAATTTGACAAATGGTGATTATTAACAACCTGGTTGTTACCGTCTCCTGAAAAAAACTTATGTTTTGGTTTAATGTCTCAGACATAAACGTGTCTTAGAGTTGACATGTCTTTCTTAATTCTATTTTAGATTGACATGTCTTAATTCTATTTATAGGATCATACGGTGTATTTTATCACCCGTTTGGTCGGAAACGCCTGGTCTGGGTTTGCCTCGATCTGGTCCATGCTCTTTGGGCATGCGCGGGGTCTTAGCGGCAAAAGCCGGGAGACCGATATTCAGAGAGTGCGTACCTGTGGCTTAGAACGGATGTCCCGATCCGTAGATTCCTCTCTGCCAAGTTTTCGATAGGGAGTGTAAATTCTGGGAATGTCCGTTTGGCATTCTTCCGTCCCTGAGTGTTTTCTTTATGCCAGTATTGGCTGTATTGTGTTACTTAAGAGTGTCAGGATTCTTTAAAAAAAGGTAACTGAAAACGTTATTCGATCTTTTCGTCTCGTTTAGATCTTACAGAAGTTATTATACTGCACTCCAGTATGACTTCATATCTACAAGACTAGGTCTAGTTGACCTGTTACTCACATAAGCCTAGGAATCATCTTTATTAATCCGCAATGCAGGCGGAATATGATTTGGCAGAAAATATATATTCAATCTCAGGAGCCTGTGTGAACTGAGAGTGACCTGTTTATCGAGGCCCGCGACCTGCGGCCTGATTTCGTTGTCACCATATCTATTCTTCACCAGAATGAAGTATTTGGCATGTGAGGCCAGTCTGAAGTCTTTTTGATAATTGTAGGACAATGGCATTGACTTTGCTTATATAGATGATATCGCCCGTACTACGCAATATATTTGCTAGGGCTTACCTGACGGAACTCAGGGGTTAGAGCTATTGCATAAACTGTAAACACTGATAAAGACATTGTTACATGTCTAGGATCTGTGATGGTTGAAGCTGACCTTTGTAACTACACATATTATGTACCCGATTGTATACTATTGACTGTTTCGTTCATCATCATCGTATTATCGTACGTCACAAATAAATATTGTAAACGTCAACAGCATTCCCTACTTCACTGACTTCTACTTGTGGTTGTGTGAGTTAATGTGAAGACGTCCAAGAGCCTATACGGCCTTCGTGTTATCAGCACTGTTATCTACACACTTACACCATCAACCACATTGTCATACAAGTATTACACGTCTGAATCTGCAGGAATACTGACATTATGTATGTGTCTACTAAACCCTGGCGACACCTCACGCTAGTGACCTAGATTCCTTGCTACTACTTGGTACTGCCCAGGACAACATGACACGCTCAACGTACTACCATTCATAACACAGAAAAAACAGTACGTTACATCAGTACATTTACACTGAGCAACCTTATACATCTTCAGCCTCCGTGCAATCCAACTTTACTTCTACTGTCAAACAGACTTCAACATCTGGTGGACCAGATTCGTGGGTTTTTGTCAACAACACGGATTTTCCTGCCCACATCTGGATTTATACATCCGGAAGACACGATTAACGTTTAGTTGTCAGCTACACAGTAGGGAAAGAGGTCAACGTCTGCTGATCGACGTGTACAATCATGGATGATACAGAATCGCTACATGGACCACAGCTGCTGCAGAATTGCTACATGAACCACAGCTGCTACAATAGTGCTACATAGACCACAGTTGCTAACGAAGTTGTTTAACACTGTGACAATCGTCGAAGGACATAAGTGTCAAAGTTCAAGTCACAAGAGTTTACGTGCAAGCTCGAGTTGTAAACATAGAACAGTTCGATCTGCTGTTTACTACACAGTCTACAAACATTCTCAACTGAAGTCGAGTTTGGTTTGATAGCTTCACGTTTGGAGACTACTACAATAGTTGTCAAGTTACGGTGACCTTCAACGGTGGAACGTCTACTGGTATTTACGAGTGTACTGCAATGAACTGCATCATTGTAGTTGTAGAGGATTACGCTTAAAAGATAAGTGGCCTTGGTTTACTTGTTAAACTTAGCCTTTATTTTGTATGCAAATAAGCTTTCCTCGTTACATTTATTATATGCATTCATTTATTTATTTGTTCATTGTGTACTTGTTGAGTTAGTGTGTATTTTTTTGCGGGTTCAGGTTGGAGGGTCTTACAGTAAATATCCCACTTAACCGAGGGTACTGTAAGCGTTCTTTAGGATTGTGCATATTTCTCACAGTAGAAATTGCAAGCGACTTTTGTTGCTAGTTTTTTTTTTTCTTAGCTGTGACGAGATGAGTTAGTGTTGTTTTCGTTATTTTTTCTCCGTACTTTAGTTTTTGATTCGTTTTGGTTTGTATTTGTCTGCCTTCTCTTTTCTATTGTTAATTTCTTTACACCCTTTTGTTTATACACTGTGTTGTCATTGTATTATTGTGAATTTTTCGCAGTTATCATTGTGATTTTTCACAACATTTGATTTAGTTAAGCTGTATTTTCTTTTGACCTCTGCGAATGTTTTCGTTTGTTTAGATGCTTGTCTTTGTTTAGTTAACGTGATATTGTTGATATACAGTCTTCATGTATACTTGATCATGTACGTGTATTTATATGATGCAAATTATATACTGAGCTGATTACTGTTGACTTTATAAATAAGATAATTGTACTTAGTCTTTATAAAAGACTCATTTCCCACTGAGATTGGGATAACTTGTGTTGCTATTTCAGATATATTGACAGCACATTTGTAGACAGGATGTCTACATTAGATTTCTTCATCCAGCAAGGGTTGGCCCTTGGAAAAACTGAGGAGAAATTGGAGGAATTTGCGCTTGCTCAATATGCCAAAGCACAAAAGGCTGAAGATAAAAAGATGCAAGCACAGCTTGAAGCTGAAGAAAGGAAGAATCAAGCTAAGCTAGACAGAGAATTTGAAGAGAAAAAGATTCAAGCACAGCTTGAAGAGAAAAAGATTCAAGCACAGCTTGAAGCTGAAGAAAGGAAGATTCAGCAAGACATAGAATTTGAAGAGAGAAAACATCAAAGAGAACTTGAAGAGAAAAAGATGCAAGCACAAAGAGAATTTGAAGAGAAAAAGCATCAAAGAGAACATGAAGAAAGACTCATGGCTTTGGAGATAGAGAAACTAAAAGTGACTAATATAGGGAGTTCTCAAGCGACTTCTTCGAGCACAAAAACCCATGATTATAAGTTCAAACTTCCTCATTTTAATCCTGCAAAAGATGACATAACGTTCTATCTAGATAGACTAGAACTTAATTGTGTAACATATAATGTAGATAAGGCACAATATGTTAGACAACTGTTGAATTCACTTACAGGTGAACCATTAAATATTATAATGGCAATAGAAGAACATGATAGAACTAATTATGAAGTAGTTAGAGCAGCCTTATTGAAACGATATCAGCTTAAAGAAGATGATTACCGTCTTCGTTTTAAGACTATGTTACCAGAATCTGGTGTAGAGTTCTCAGAAATTATTGGAAAGATACGCCTTACTTTCACTAGATGGATAGAGTTGTCTAAGACTGAACATACTTATGAGGCACTTATGGACTTGTTGCTTAGAGACAAAGTAATGTCGTCTGTTAATGAGTCTTTTCTTGCCTTTATACACGAACGTAAACCTAAGGACTTAAAAGAAATGGAACAATATTGTTGCCAATATGTCACTGCTCATCCACAACAAACAATGAGCAACAGTAAGATTAAAGAAGGTTTACCCGTGGCTTCTGCGACTCCATACAATTCTAATTTCGGAGGTAAAGTTAAAGGTACTCAGCGCAACTTCGATAAGAAAAGTAAGCGTAACTTTGGTCAGGATCAAAGTGATTCATGCCAAAGAGGCTCGTCTTCTAGGAATTGGAGGCAATCTGATAGCCCTCATAATTATGCTTCCAACAAATTTGGTAACTTTAAAAGGGGTAGCCACAATAAAAAACTATCCTCGCCATAATTCTTTAGGAAGACAGCAGTATCAATCTGATAGATATTGTCATCAAGGTGTAAATCACAATCACAATTGTGAAAACTGCGGTTCAAACCAAAATAATAATAGCAATAGGGGTAATTACCATAATCCCAAAGGAAATAGTAATCGAGGTAGATGGCAGCATAATAATAACAGATCATGTCATCATACTAACTGTGCTGAACAAGAGTCACAAGGAGTTAGTAATGAACAAAACAATAGTAAACCTAGCGCTAGTGCTAGTTCTTGTTCTGCCTTTGATTTTGGGAGAGCATCCCAATGCCCTCAGTGCACCACTTTATTTGAACCTACTACTATATCCACCTTGAGTTGCGGTCATCCTCTGCCCGCTCTTCCTGCCGCAGCGGCGCATGACGGGAGAGGATCTCTTATTCTACATAGGGGTCTAATGAATGGTGATCCAGTCTCAGTTCTCTTTGATTCTGGATGTACCACTATTGGGGTTAGACAATCTCTGGTAGATCCTTCATGTGCCACTGGAAGAGTAATCAAATGTGTAACATTTGGTGGCACAGTGGAAAAATACTCTACCGCTATCATTCGTATAGCTACTCCCTTCTTTACGGGAGAGGTCCAAGCGTGTCTGCTTCCAAATCCTATTGCGGATCTTATCGTCGGGCGTATACACGGCATTAAAGAGTGTACCCCGCAGCAGATTATTGCTTGGGAAGAACATAACTTAGAAGCTGCTAATGCAGTTGTCACGAGAGCTCAGGCTCAGAATATGCCTCAGACTACATCGACCGAAGGTGTTGAGGTGCGTGATCAAGATGATCATGATGTCATTTCACGTGACTCTTTTATCAAAAGTCAACAGGAAGACATTTCGTTAAAAAAATTCTTCGTTCTGGCAAAAAAAAGGTGACCCAAATAAGAACACAAATCACAAATCTTGGATCACTATGAAGAATGGCGTACTAGTGCGTATGGTACAACACTCTGACATGTCTATACATTCACAAATTCTTGTTCCGAAAGACATGAGAGTTAGAATACTGCAACATGCTCACGACTCCCAATGCGCTGGTCATATGGGATTTTCACGTACGAAGTCGAGAGTTCTTGCGGCTTTCTTTTGGCCATTCGTCAACAGAGACATCCGTCTTTATTGCCGCTCGTGTAGAGTTTGTCAAGAAGTGAAATCGAAAGGTCCTCGCCATGCAGCACCTATCCAGGCTGCGGACATTCCTATCCGTCCATTTCAGAAAATGGCGATAGATATCATTGGTCCTTTCAAAATAAAATCAGCCAGAGGACATCAATTTATTCTTACATGTGTTGACATGTGTACTCGATGGCCAGAGGCCATACCTCTGAAGAGCATCTCGACTGCCGATATTGCAGACGCTCTTTTGCTGATATTTACGCGGTTGGGATTCCCTAGGGAAATCTTGTCAGACCATGGCACCCAACTGATATCTGAGACTATGTCGCAAGTGATGTCTACTCTTAATATCAAGAGATCACTGAGTAGTATTTATCATCCTATGTCTAATGGACTAGTCGAACGTCTCAATAGAACTCTCAAAAATTTACTTGGGAAGATAACTGAGGATCATCCTCAAGATTGGGACAGAGTCTTACCCGCTGCTCTCTTTGCTTATAGAGAGGTTCCTAATGAACATACCGGGTTTTCTCCTTTCGAGCTCGTCTTTGGCGCGCGTCCGCGCGGCCCAATGTCCTTGCTTCACGATTTGATAGCTGCCGATGATATTAGTGATGACACACAATCTTCTTATGAGTATGTCATTGCTCTCAGGCAGAAAATCATTGAAGCTTGCAAATTAGCAACTTCCGCATCTGAATTTGCTAAAGCAAAGGCAAGACAGTTTGCAAATAAAAATAGATGCCTACGTCAACTTTGTCCTGGAGACAAAGCATTTGTATTACTTCCTACCAGGGAAAATAGACTTCTTATTGGTTGGAAAGGTCCTTTTGAGATTGTATCTAAAATTTCTGATGTCGACTATGTCGTCGATATTGACGGAAAGCATAAAACTTTTCACATAAATATGCTTACAGAATTTTATGAACGTCCAGAGTACTTACAACGTATCTTTCAAGCGACGGACGACGCTACGGTCGCTCGTGGCCATTACTCATCGCTGTCTGTCATACAGGATGAGGAATCTACTTTCTCTGATGTTAATCTGCCTCTTCCGATGATTCCACTTCATTCTACGGAATCATGGAAGAATGTTGCAATTTCACCTAATTTATCAACTATGGAACAGTCACAAATCTCTTCCATGTTACAAGAATTTCAGGATGTTCTCACGGACATCCCTGGACACACTACGGTCATTGAACATGACATTGTATTGACTGACCATACTCCTATCAGGGTCAGACCTTATCCTATTCCTATCCACTTCCAAACTCAAGTCGAGAAAGAGTTGGATGAAATGATAAATTTAGGAATAAGTGAACCATCCCATTCGGCATACTCGTCGTCTATGGTTATTGTCCGAAAGAAAGACAATAACATACGCATTTGCGTCGATTACCGTAAACTAAATCAAGTAACGAAGTTCGATGCAGAACCTATGCCTCTGTTGGATGAGTTACTTTCTAGACTTTCCAATTCTCGTTTCTTCACAAAGCTGGACTTGTCTAAGGGATACTGGCAAGTTCCTTTAACCGAACGAGCCAAACCTTTCACTACTTTCTCCACACCTAGTGGTCTGTTCCAATGGAACTTTATGCCTTTTGGCCTTATGAATGCCACAGCTACATTTGTACGCATGATGCGTCGAATACTGGGATATCGGTCTGATGTGATTGCATACTTAGACGATATCTGTCTTTTTAGCAAGTCTTGGGAAGATCACTATCTGGGATTAGATGAACTGTTGTCTACTCTACTTGAGTTTAATTTGACAGCTAAACCCTCAAAAGGCTATATTGGGTTCAGTGAGATTTCATTTCTTGGTCATCGTGTTGGTCATGGTCTCTTGAAAACAGAAGACCACAACACTTCTAAGATACTGAACATCACTATTCCTAAGACTAAAAAACAGATCCGTAGTTTCTTGGGCCTTATACAGTTCTATGGAAGATTCATTTCGAATCTTTCCTCTATTACGGCACCACTCTCAACCCTATTGAAGAAAGGGTCTCCTAATATGGTGCGTTGGTCTCAAGAATGCCAATCTTCATTGGATCAGATTAAGTCGTTATTTTCGTCTCCTCCTATTATAAGACTACCTACAGCCGATAGGACGTTTGTCCTTCGTAGTGACGCCTCAGCAATAGGGATCGGTGCGGCACTGATGCAAGAGTATTCTGAGACTCTGCATCCTGTAATGTATGTCTCGAGAAAACTGAATGCGGCAGAAAGGAATTATTCTGTTCTAGACCGAGAATTGCTAGCTATGGTCTGGGCAATTCTTAAACTCCAAAGATTCCTTCTCGGCGCGCATTTTGTAGTAGAAACCGACCAAAAAGCTCTCACAGCTATGCAGAATAAGGATTTGAAGAGTTCGAGATCCACTCGATATGCTATTGCTCTTCAACCTTTTCATTTCACGGTACGAGCTATCCGTGGTTCGGATAATGTGATGGCAGACATATTGTCTCGATGCCCACATGAAGCTACTTAGCTCTTTTGTCTAGATCTACTATTACATATCTAAAGTTATGATCTATCCTGTACGAAGGATGGCCGCCGACCGAGCAAAGTGGAATCAATTTGTTGCTGCCGTACAAGACGCCACCAGGCGTGATGGCCGCTGACTGCTTTGACGGTTGGCGGTTATGGATCAAAGAAGAAGAAGATATCCATCATCATATGAATGGAAATTCCAATGAGGTTGTTGTGACCTATTATTAAAATTATACATCCCTCTGAAAGATTCAGTATTATTATCTCGATTTAATCGACAATTTCTGTCCATGCTATATGATCTTTGTCTGGGTGGATTGGACATCATAGTTCTAGCTGATGCCACTGGCTATGTTATTCCTGCTAAGATTTCTTCAACGATGTGCGATTTGGTATTGTTGCCCAAGATTTTCTACTGCAGCCAACGTTTCATGCTTTCTCTCCTGCAAAAATGATAAAAAGTCACCACTAAAGACAGCACTTTGTCTCTTAAAATTGTCAGCCAGCCCATCAAATGTTTTATCAATTTTTGACAAATCAACGCATCTAGAAAAGCAAAGCTTAATTGATGAAATAAATTCAGCAAAATCCTTAGCTGAATCAGGCAACAATGATTTCAGTTTCACTTTGTAACCATTTTTCTCCAGTTGATTCTTTTTTAGCAATAGAGCCTTCACAGTATCATAATCATTTCTAGTATGATCATCCATGGTGCAGACTGAAGTGAGAGCCTCACCAACTAATAAACTCATCAACCTGCTAGGCCATGCAGCTCTATTAATCATAAACTCTTGGCAAACATGTTTCATATCTGTCAGGAACCACTTATCGCGAAGAACACTTCACGGGTTACACCACTGCGGTGTGGATTTATAATAACAAATATGGGCTCGTTCTTCCAAGAGTATGACCACACAACAATGGCTGACATAAGTAATAAACCCCTTCAACAGGCACTTCCCTTTAATGATCTAAACACACAATAAGGTCTCACATGGCCATTAAACGCAACAAATACAATAGTGAAAAAAAACCACTGTAAACTTGCCTTTGCAGCTTAAACTGTCACCTTTATACATGAAGATACGAATTATACCCCAAATCACGGCTATGAATATCGCTCACCTGAGCGGGAAAACTATTACAATGGCACACTCAAATCATCGACATCTTATTACACTACGGCCTGTAGATAATACGTTCTAGACACTACACTGCTCTAGAATTACAACGTATTTATCACCAAGGTCCGAAAATATGGCAGGCACTCAGTTTAGAGGCCACAATCTAAACCACACAGCGATTTTGCTGGCATAAGGGAAAAAAGCATACTTCCTGGACGAAGGCTAGTCTCACACTCCTCATTTTGCTCCCTTCCCCCCCTCCCACTTCCGGTAGTCACATGATCCACCAGTTCGGCTAACCTCGGCCTTTCCGGCTGGCTAATCGCCGAACCCAAGGCATACGATGCACTGCGAAATACGCTGTGACAATATCTATTTAAAAAGTATGAAATATGGTCAATATTACGATTACAAAATTTAGTTTAAAAGTAGAGGCATGGTCTTTTTTCCAGCCTCCTCGCCTGCGGGAGTAACCTGTTTATGTTGAACTTTTTAATTTTTCCAACTCAAGTTCTTTCATTCTTACAGCATAGGCTAATTTTTTCTCCTCACATTCTTGTTGTGCCTTTATTTCTGCTTGAGCATGTGCATGTGCCAATTATTCCTGTCTCCTCTTCTCAGCTAATTCTTCGTCTCTCTTCTTATCCTCTTTATCGAAGAGCCTCTGTTCTCTTGCCACGTCTTCTAACCTCTTTATTTCCTTTGCATGCTCAGTGAATGGAAATGTTTTTAAAGCCTCACCCTCCAAACCATAGTCTTTTCGATCTTATTAAAATACTCCAAGGTAGCCATATTTCACTATTATTGTGACTCCAAATTGTCAAATAATAATTCAAATTATATATATACTTATATATATACTTAATATGTGAGCAATATTAGCAACAATTATTTCACCACTCAATATCAACCAAATGCACGAAACTTCAGATGTTATTTTAGGAGCAAACGATATAGATAAACAAATAAGATTGCAGTATAACAGTAGAAAGAGCCAACTCAAGGAAATACTAATGATTAAACCAAGGCAGAAATTTATGAATTGTAGAAAAATGACAACAAATTGGCTCTACCACACTTATGACATGACAAGCACAATTTCACAGACCTGACAGTGGTGGTTCATGAAATTTGCCAATCATAAATATTGTTATGTTTACATCTCGAGTACCGGCCTATAGTTTCAAACATTTCGTGTTTAGGATGGGGTTTATTCAAAAATTTCATCATATGAATTCTGTGTGTGATTGTAAATGTCACGTCATCCATATATGGCAGTCGTGATAATCGAATATTCTCGTCAGTGATTATCACAGCTATCAAAGGGCTAAAAAATGGAAAAGCGCCTGGTCACGGCAATCTAAATGCTGAGCTATTCAAGACAGACCCTGAACTAGCAGCAGAACTATTAGAACCACTATTTGCACAAGTCTGGGAAACTGAGACAACACCAACAGAGTGGAGTAAAGGAATAATTGTCAAATTGCCCAAGAAGGGCGACCTTGCAGACTGCAACAACTGGAGAGGAATTACCCATCTCTCAGTGCCCAGTAAAATACTAGGGAGAATAATCATCCAGAGAATTTCAAAAGCAGTTGACCATAAACTGAGGAAAGAACAAGCGGGCTTCAGAAAGAACAGAAGATGTGCAGATCATATATTTACCCTCAGGAACATTATAGAGCAGTGCTCAGAATGGCAGAGACAGCTGTACATTAACTTTGTTGATTTTGAAAAGGCTTTCGACAGCATACACAGGGACAGCCTATGGAAAATTCTGAGGGCTTATGGAATTCCCAGCTGCATTGTTTCCATTATAAAAAGCCTCTATTCTAACTTTACGTGCAGTGTTGGATCGAGTAATGTAACTTTCGAAGTGAAAACAGGAGTACGACAGGGATGCCCCTTATCAACAACATTATTTTTGACAGTCATAGATTGGGTGATGCGCCAGACTACAGAGGGCAGTCAAAGAGGAATTAGATGGACAACGTTTTCTACGCTGGAAGATTTGGAATATGCAGATGACATTGCACTACTCGCGCATTCACATCAACACATTCAAGACAAAACCGATAGACTGAATAAGTATGGCCAGCAGGTTGGCCTGAACATCAATTTGAAGAAGACAGAGGTCATGACATTAAATGTGGGCAATCTTGTGCCAGTAACAGTAAGGAACCAGAAGTTAGAACAGACAGACACATTTACTTACCTAGGAAGCATAGTAACACCACGGCGGAACAAGCAAGGACATTAACAACAGAATGAATAAAGCGAGAACAGCCTTTGCTGTTCTCAACAACATTTGGAAGTCTTCCCAGTACAGCACAAACACCAAATTAAGACTGTATGAGAGCTGTGTACTTTCTGTGCTTCTCTATGATGCGGAATGTTGGAGAGTAACAGAAGGAAATGTCAAAACTGTCCTCCTTCCACACAATCTGCCTAAGGAAAATTCTCCGAATCTTTTAGCCAAACACCATCAGCAACCAAGAACTACTTATTCGGAGTAACCAGGAGGACATGCACACCATCATAGCTGGCAGACGCTGGAGTTGGGTTCGCCACGTCCTCAGAAGGGACCCCGATACCATCACAAGAACAGCTATGCTATGGACCCCCGAGGGAAAGCGAAAGAGAGGCCGACCAAAAACAACTTGGCGGAGAACTGTGGAAGCTGAGATGCAAAGAATGAACCACAGTTGGGGCACTGTACGAAGGATGGCCGCCGACCGAGCAAAGTGGAATCAATTTGTTGCTGCCCTACACGACGCCACCAGGCGTGATGGCCGCTGACTGCTTTGACGGTTGGCGGTTATGGATCAAAGAAGAAGAAGAATACATTCAATAACTGAGGGATAGCAAGATTAGATGAACACATTTACAAACAATAATGGAGAATAAACCAAATAAAATACAATTAACTTGACAACAATTACAAATTTACAAAATTACAGAACCCTCACAACTAGACACATAATTAATCTGGTTAATTCACTCAAGGCAGTAAAAGACAGCTATGTTCGCCGGCCCCTTAAGTTGAAAAAATCAGATGCAAAAACTAAAGAACGCCTACGAATTCACGACCGTCAATGAGGTATAGTGAATTCATAGGTCCCACCAACCAACCCGCCTATCACACAAACATGTAGATACAGATAGACATAGAACATATAATAAAAAAGAACCCTGTAAAATGAGATTCTTTGAGACTCAAACTGCATGAATCAATAAATCTACTTATCAGCTCTATCATGAAAAAAATCCTCCTGGCATCAGCCTCTGCCTCAGGAAACGACAATTCAAATACAGTGCATTGAACAGGGTTAGGCCTAGAAATCCGTCCTGCAGCCGACCAACTCCGCCATCTTGAAAATATTTATCACTTGCAAATACTGGAAAATCACTTGAAGATACTTTTTTCCAGTCCACATCATATGTTCAGATCCCGGCCTGAGGCTACCATTTATAGCTGTTACGTGTCTTTATTAAGTTAATGTTAATATGTAGTGACAGGATGGTTCCTGTGGCCAAGTTCACTTCTAGGGTAGTAGACGTTTCAGAAACCGAAACAAGCCAACATCAATCAGAATTATTTGAGCCACAACGGACGAAATGGACGGTATACATTTTTATTAAGACTTCAACACAGCACCAAATTCAATACAGTTCAGGCCAATATACGATGGCATATAATATCCAGTCGTCGATAAAATTCTAGGCAGTCCGTTCATGTCTGAAAAGCTGTCCTTTTAATTCTCAATATTTTAAATATATATATTCACACTCGACACTGAGAAACTATATTCTCTGTAAATGAAAATAACTAGATACACCTCACAGAAGATCTTGATGTATTAGTGATGGAATAACTCAGGGATATATAATGAAAGTCAGGAGCTTATACACATGCGTCCACTCGCCATAAAACACAATGGAAAAGACCCAGCAGACGATCCCCTCACTTCTACTTTTTTAGTTTCACGTCTGCCAATAAACCATATCGGCATGACGTCACTTCCTATATTAATAAGTGACTACGTATAAAATAAACAAATAAGGAGCCTGTTGAGCTATCTATTATACCGACACATATATATATATATAAGGAAGCCACTGACATGAAAACGGATGTCCTGACCGCAA
This sequence comes from Oreohelix idahoensis, assembly GCA_024509875.1. Taxonomy (NCBI): domain Eukaryota; kingdom Metazoa; phylum Mollusca; class Gastropoda; order Stylommatophora; family Oreohelicidae; genus Oreohelix; species Oreohelix idahoensis. Next base: position 51,695 of record JAMPIV010000706.1, on the reverse strand, counting down.
AACAGGATACAAGAATAGGATTTTGGAATGTCAGGACAATGTACGAGACAGGTAAACTAAGACAGGTCACAGCAGAAATGAGAAAAAGAGAGGCCGACCAAAAACAACTTGGCGGAGGACTGTGGAGGCTGAGATGCAAAGAATGAACCAGAGTTGGGGCACTGTACGAAGGATGGCCACCGACCGTGCAAAGTGGAATCAATTTGTTGTTGCCCTACAAGACGCCACTAGGCGTGAAAATACGCTCTTGAGCATTGAGTTTCCCGACACATACTTATTGTGTCCCCCTCTTCCAATTCCACCATCCCATCTATCTCAGAACTTTACACTCGATGAGAATTAATCTTAATACTATTGAGCAAAAACTTTCTTTACATTTAAATTGAATAGATATATGTTTAACTTTATATTGGTTGAAAAGGTCAATAATATAAATTGAATTTGTTTTCATTTACATCTACACCGGTTGAAAATGTTAATAATATAATAAGTATGTACTCGTACATCATTTCTTTTATCATTCACTTCCTGCTCCATATGAAACTTGAGACTACCTCTGCTTTTAGTTCTCTATAAGAAACTGGCATAAAGCAGTCACCAGCCTTGACAGTGGTGGTTCATGAAATTTGCCAATCATAAATATTGTTATGTTTACATCTCGAGTGCCGGCCTATAGTTTGAAACATTTCGTGTTTAGGATGGGGTTTATTCAAAAATTTCATCATAGGAATTCTGTGTGTGATTGTAAATGTCACGTCATCCATATATGGCAGTCGTGATAATCGAATATTCTCGTCAGTGATTACAAATACCACTCCCTATATTATCACAAGTAATGTCTTTGTAATAATTCTGCCGGAAGCTTACTACAATTTTCAGGCTGTCAAGTGCGTGTCTGTAATCTGCCCGCAAGCGGATCATTTATCGCCCGGCACGCCTTAGGTAATTACTACGGTCTGTCACTATGCGAAAACTGACCAGCTCATTTGGGTATTTTACCTGTACCTAATCTTAGCAAAGCCGATAAGCTTAAAGAAAAGATGACGAATTATCACTGAATGGAGTGTAAAATTGATTAGAAAATACCATATATCTGCTTAATAGAGAAGAAAGAAATGTGCCGATCACGGAAATTTTACGTAATCCGTACGCACAACAAATATAACTGAATACGGCCGGAGAGGACAAAAGATCGCCCAAAAATTATGTGACAATGTTAGAACATGGCTAGAGAGAAATTAATAATCCACAAGGAGCTACTTCTTTTTCCCCAGATCGAATGGTGGCCTTGGCATACGAAACTTCTTCGTATTATATCACCCTCGACATATTCCATTCCTTATCAGTATGCTAAATTGTGACGACAGTCTTGTAAAAACTGCAGCAATAAACTCTTTTGATAAACATTTGAAAACGCGTAAACATAGACCGAATAGATGAAGATAGGAATAACTTTGCAAGTTACGAGCTAAACTAAACAAACCATCTTGTCTCTGATAGAAAACTCTTTACAGAGCGATACAACAGGAGGTAATCTGATCATCAGAAGAAGTCCGCACCGTCGAACAAGTGTTTCGTCCCTGTATACTCCTTTACGCTCTAAGGGCAGCGGGCCCACTTGGGTTATGACTCCCAAGTGTCTCAGCCTCCTGTTGTCTTGTATCAAAAATGAACCCATTGTCACCGTAGGGTTTGCCCACGCATTGTTTTTTCTTTTGGCAAGGTTCTATGTGAACGCATAAAGTATGTCACCATAGGGTTTGCCCAGGCATGTTTATGCTTCTGGCAAAAGTTAGGTGAACGCTTAAAGTATGGCACCGTAGGGTTTGCCCAGGCATTATAAATAAATTGCCAAAGTTTAGGTGAACGTCCAAATTAGTTCACGAGAAAAATAGGGTGACAGATAATAAGACGAGTGTTCAGTATCAACTCGACTCACGATTAATAGAACGGGTTGAATCGTACGAGAGAAGAATGACCAGAGGTCATTAGGGCAGTCCGGTTTGAGAAACTGAAGGGGCAAGATGTGTATTGCCGTGCTGTCAAGTTTTAATTCTGTGGGTACAGAAGTTTTCCTCTGAAGTTATATAGATATAGCATGAGTTGTAGGAATATTCAGAAGATTAAATTATGCTGTGGTTAAGAAGTAGAAGTTTAGTATTAACAGTGATAGTAGGAAGTGTGATTTTGTGAGGATTCAGTGTGTTGACAGTAAGTATGTTCTTCACTTATTATGTACATGAACAATAAGTATGAATTGAAAATGTGGCAGCTGTCACAAGATGAGATACTGTAAAGTGGATAACTCAATTGTCTAAATAAGAGTAAAGAAAGAAGAAAACAGAGATGAATAGCAACCTGATAGCCAAACAGGGCTTTACTCTAGATGGGTAAACGACTAAGCGAACAGTATCAAGAAGAGAAACAAGTTCATTATTGCGGACTCAGAATAAATGAACTATAAGTTGTCGTCAGAGATAATTACGACGAGTAAGAGATTTGAGAACTTGACATTTATGAAATTACTCATGTGCTCTCACATGTAAGTACATTTATGCTTCTACAGATGTATTTAAGCATAGGCTTCTGTGTATGAAGTACGTTCAGATTACAGGAATGGTAGTAGAGATGAACCTGACAGGATTAGTCAGAAGGAAATGAAAGTTCCAAGGAGTTATTGAGGTGCTTAGACAAATCAGGAGAAGGTTTGAAGCATGGAAGGAATAAGCCAGTTAGATTTAATATGAATTTGTTTCAAGAGGAGAATATATATGTATATGAGTCAGAAGTTGTACTTGAGGCAATTATGAAATAACTGTAAAAGAGATATGCTGTATGCCTCTCCTTGTTGAAGGAAATAATTACATGTAAATAAACAAGTTTTGATGGATACCATACAAGTTGGGCTCAGTCTGTGAGGGTTGTTGTATGTGAGCTAAGTCCATGTTACAAAGAAAGAAAAATCAACTATACGAGGTTGGTCACTATTAGTAACAACAAAGAAGGAACAGAACGGGCCAAGAGTTGAAAAGAAGGACCATATCTCATCCAGGAATTGTCATCTCTGGCGGGGATGGCCAGTACACCAGTTAACTAGTAACCTACTTGGAAGATATAACTATAAAAAAGATTAGTATCCTGATGGTAATTTAACTAGGCCTGCCATCTGCCACCTAGTGATTACACCAAAGTAAAACCAGCCCCTACCGCTGTGACACCCATTTCACTTTGGTAGCAACTTTAAAATCCACAACTCCGCCAGCCGTGGAGGCAATTGTGAAAGTAACAAAGAAAATACAAGTTATTCCGTTCGACTAGAGACAGATACTGACACACATGCGCGAAGCCGACGAAGCTAGCCACTGCGCGCTAGCAACTAAAATTCTGTGCCCAAGACCTCTTATAATATACCCGGCGTGTTGCCCGTCAGTCACAGCCCTTTCACCAGTACACCGAAAAACTCAACGTATTGTGAACTTAGAAAAATTCTTTGTGTTTTCTGTACCGCAGTTTACTGTCACGAGTTCTATAGCCCATTGCGGTTGTTCCACAGCCAGCATGATGCCTTTTCGGCAGTTTCACTAAGCCTCTTCAGTGCCCTTGTTTTCGACTAGTCTGGTTAAAAGATCGAAAGTGAATTGACCAAGATCAGTTTGCGTAGAACTCAATGAAAAATGTGCGCGCGAAGGAGTGAGTGTGAAAGTGGATGACAGTTGCTACTACATTGTACATTTAAACACAGATGAATACGTGAGTCTAATATACAAGTCAGCAAACGCTTTTTATTCTGGATTTAAATCACATAAACTAAATAAAATTCTACATGAACTAAAAAATAAATTGTTACAAGGAAGAATATTGCGAGAAATGAAATGTGTAAACCATTCATTGTCATCTAGCTATCTTACATTAAACGTGTTAAACTACTGTCGTTTGCTGTGAGATCGAGGTGGCAGTTACATGAATGCGAAAGTCTTTTACATCTTTACTACCCACAGTCAAATACGAAAAAGTGCAAAATATGTAACCACCCATACGAAACAGTGTCACATTTATTAAATGGATGTGAAAAACCTCTTCGGATGGTCGGAATGGCTAAGAGGTATGACGTCTGCCTCGTAGTCAAGAGGTATCTGGTTCGAATCCTAGTTGAGGGATTATATAATTTTTTTTTAAAAAGCAGTGGTCCTAGTTATGTCATACTCCCCTCTGGTCTCATGGGTAGTGAGATCGGATGCCTCGCCTTCTGGGATAAGTGCGAAAACATAGGAAGTCCACTGTGCGAGTTGCGCACGTTAAAAATCCCACGGCAGTAGGAAAATCGTAAAGAGCAGGCCATAAGGCCGCTGCCCTGGAAAAATTTAAAAATTAGGAAACCTACCCACTACAAAAATATTTATAGAATGTGTGATTCCTATACAGTATATACGAGTATATACATTGAAATTCTCGCCGGTGCTACGGTGTTCGTGAACTGCTCTGAGATCCTCCTTGTCTGATCTAAGGGAGGAGATCGGAGCACTGATGGCGTTGTCCGTGTGCAATGAAGGTAGTCCTTAAAACCAAACCAAACCAAACTTCAAATATTTAACCAACAAAGGCGCCATAGAGTTGTAGACATTATTTATGAGAAAGTGAAATAGTCAAACAGTAATAATAGTGACTTAATGATAAATAAAGAAGTAATAGTTAAACCATCTCTTTTCAGCAGCAATAATATTTCATTTAAATCACGTGAAATAAAACCTAATTTAACTCTTTAACCCCTAAGAGCCAGTATACTGTACTTCCCGCTAGACCCATTTGGCTTAGGGCAACGACAAATCAATCCGTTTGTAGTTGTTTCCGTAATCAAAGTGACTGGCAAACAGGTGATCAGCCCGTTGGGTAGATGTATGTTACGAGAATAAATTTAATAAGTGGCTAGGGCAGACATTACCCGAATAGGTTCATGTCTTTGGGGCTGCGATAATTTGAAGACAGAGTTTTATGTAAATATGTCAGCGTTAGTGCAATTATAGGATCATATAGAATATGGAAACTTTGATGTAAAAAACACCCATTTTAAATTGCTGGAAATGTTGTCCACACTTTTACTAAGTATAATGTCAACGGTGCTCTGTTTAATACAACAAACTGATATTGTATTTGATGCTATATTTAGCATCTCACCCCACTACCTGCCAATGTATTTTATGGCAAACAAAGATTCTGATGAAATCCCCATGTAAAAAAAAAAACCATCCAAATTGATCTACGTGAAACGTATGCCACACAAATTCTGAAAATTTTAATAATACTTATGGTTTGGTTTAGTTCTATCAAATCATTTACATGACAATGTCTTTTATGAAGCTTAAAGACCGTTATATATCTGTAACAAAAATTTTCAATGTAAAAACACCCACATTGAACTACTTGAGTCCGCTTCAACAATTATGTAAATTCTAACGATTCTCCTATATGGTATGTTGTGACAAAACGAGGCGGCCCCTATCGCTCTTTGTTTCACTCCGGCAGTATTGGTAAATTTTTTTGTACTGATTTTTATTATTTGCTCTCAATTGTCGAACTTTTATTTCTTCGTTTCTTCGTTATTTTTCTGCTAAGTAGCAGATATTTGATTTTATCAAATGACTCGACACTCCCTGTAGTTGATAATAATCACATTTGCTTGGCGCTGCCCAGATTTGTTGGCAATAGGCGCTGCAGATTAACACGTACATTGACCAGCGCTTTTGGCTTAATCACCGATAAGACCTGGATGCACACATCAAAAAAGCTTGGAAAAGGGGAGAAAACTTACTGACAGAAATGGATGACATGATTGCTTTAGAGTACCATCACTGAAACAAGAAAGGAACCGTAGCCTAAGCTTTAAGATGAAAGACTCACGCGGTAGACTCTCATTGACATTTCTGGGAAATAAGTTACCCCCGACAACCTTGATCAGAGAAAAGCGTGAGCAGAGTGAAAAGAACCAACCCATAAGAAGGAGCAGAACCGTCATTGGCACCTAAGTTCAAATCTATGATGCCACTTGAACTTCTTGTAACATCTCACATTCCATAAAGACTGTGATGATAACTTTTCTTGATCCATAACTATTCAAACAAATTATTTTTCAACTGTTAAAACCTAAAGTGATTATTAAATTTTGTTATTTGTACTGTTACAAATTTAACTTTGACTTAATCATTTTAAAGTTACTGCATGTTTGTCTCAGTCAAATTACTACACACACTCTAAACAGAGCTAGACTAGAATAATAGAATTCCACTAAGTAAATCAGGGGTGGGGGCTTATACTTCAGCTGTAGCCCTGTTGACGATTTAAAAGAAAAGAATAATGACAAGATTAACTGATTACAATTTTAACTAGATGCTGACATTATCCCAACTGCTCTAAGTCCATCCTGTCCTCATATACTGGTCAATATCAAGCTGGGTGGCGTTCTCCGTTAGACCACACCGACGGGTAAAAGTGTTGCCATAAAGCCATATCCACTTGTTAGCCACTGAAAGAAATCGAATAAACTTATACAAATGGTGTATTAAATTCTGCTGGCAGTGATAGGCCAATATGGGTTTGCCTAATAGTTTGTCTATATAAGTAGCATCATAGTGTATGAAACTACAAACAAATGCAACGTAGAAATACAAAGTAGAAAAGACCAAGAAAGAAAAAATGGAGAGAAAAAAACAGGATGAAGAAGGATTCAGAAAACAAGAAGAAGGCGTAGAAGAAGGAGAAGAGACACGAGATTGAAAAAGAGCAAATGCATCAACGAGAAAAAACAAACAAACAGTCAAGCAAACACAACCAAAAAAAAAATAGATGAAGTAAGGAAAGAAAGTGAATTTAAAAAACGACAGCCAGAAATGAAAAAAGAAGAGATACAGATGAATGTCGAAAAATGAAAACATTCATTTTAAAAGACAGATACAAGAAAAATGGTGCATGGCAGGAGACAGATGTGAACACAAATATAAGTTGTACCCCATTTATGTCCAAAGACCACAGGACAGGCACCATGACTTGTTTCTTTGTCATTCTCCCAGGAAGGTTTGAAATTATACCAGAACACCGCCATTTTCTGCAAATTAAATAAAACAAGACACGAACAAAAGTCTCTATTTTGTTCAATGATGATATGTTTCTGCATTGCTTTAATCCAATTTCATGAATGGATAGTTAAGTTAGTTGCTTATCCTTTACAGGACGTGGCAATCAACCCCAGCTTTTATTGGCTGTTTGTGATTTTTCTAGGCAATTATTTCATTCAGTAGTTTGCCATTGCTTTCTGAACGGTACGGCGCTTATACCATTGTTAAAAATCCACACAAAGCGATCTGCTACCAAACCGCCTGCAGCAGGTTTCGAACCTGGTATATCTGGATTATGAAACTGCGTTCATATCCATTAGGCCACAGACGCCGACCATGAATGGATAGCTTAACATGAAAATGAAAGAACGTACAGCAAGGACCAAAAGATAAACTGAAAAGTCGAATTAAAAATGTAATCCATGATGCAAACCATGAAAAAGTTAAAATGCAACTGTATTTGGACAATATAGATATTAAACGCAATATAATTTATTACTACGATCATAGTTTTTACTTTGGGAATACCGAAATTTTAATCGAAATAGTGTCCCAATTGGAGGACAGTCCAAGCACCGGATTTTACCGGCATCATATATCCCGTGTGTGATCAGGATGACAGCTGGTTGTGATAAATTCGTGTCACTCATTTCAGGTCCCTGCTGAGCTTGCTATGTCGACTCTTTGGGTAGTTAATGTCTCTGTGTTTTCTATATTTTCTTATCCGTGTCATTTTCCTCTTTTCACATGTTTGTTTTTAATGATTTATCCGTCCCTAGGATTGGCATTTGGATATTTAACCCTTTTTAGATAGGTGCATAAGCACGTTCTATGTTTTTATTTATTCTTACCTTTTTTTTTTATCTACTTTTCCTCATTTCCCTTGGCCACCAATAGCCTTCCCAAGTACGGTGCAGCAATGCAATAAAAAGGACAGGCAATGATAGATCTAGCGACGAGGACAAGAGTGGAAACGGTGTGCACATTGATTGAAATTGTGATTTTTATAGAGATGGGGCACAAGCCGTTATAATTGTGAAAATATTGCAAGTCCTCGGCCATCGGAGGGCCGTTAAATAGCAACAACCTCTATTAGAGTTACAACCGGTGTTTATTGTAATAGTACATTCATTTATCTTTAAAATGACGCGTAATTCATAAAAATCTGTAAACAATTACAAAAACTACAGCTTACTTTGTGCAAACACCTACAGGATGAAAATGGGAAAAACATTTAATTCGGCCACAGTGTGTTTGTTTTTCAATTCGGTAGATAATGTGTTCAAGGGCGTAGAGGGGTGAACTTAACTGTGTATGCTCATTTGTTTGTTGTTGTTTTATTGATAGACGTATGGTTATATTCTGCAGTTTTATTGGGATGTCTGTATTCAGCAAATTTTCCTTTGTTATTTCCATGCCACGTTTGCGATGTATTTGTTTAAATTAAGCTGTTGAAGAGCTGTGCACGATTTTCATGGTTTTCCGATAAAGGGTTTCTTCAATTATCGTTGCGCAGTCTTTATGAAAGAAGTAAAAATTGCGTTGATAATGATGACGTCAGTCAAAGTGTGACGTCAGTTAAAGTGTAGACGTCGGTAAAGCCGGCAGAAGGACAACGTGTCCATTTGAATTGTGTACGGATTTCATTGTATTCAAGAATAGTGTATTTCCGAGGCAGGTTAGCCTCTCAGGTATCTGTGGGGATAAAGTCAAGCACAAGCAGTTTATCTGCAGTTTATATTAGGAAAGGCCGACAACTGAAATAGCTGTATTGAATGACATGGACAATGACTGAAGATGCCGGACGCGTAATGTCGGACAGGGAGCCTGACTTGATATGTTTACAGTTCGCTTTGAATAAATTATTGTGTATAATAAACCATTAGATCGTCCTGGCCGGGTTTGTTCTTTGCATCCATATTGTGTAAATATGTACATTAGTCCATCCTGTGAGAAGTGTCAAACATTAACTGTCAAAGTTTCAGACAACATATGCCTCAGTTATTTTTTTTTGTCTAGCATAGTAGATAGTTATTTACAGGGTGAGCCTTAAGCCAATACCCTTTCAAAATATTACTTATGAATAAATGCGAACAGGATTTATCCTACTCATTTTTAAAAATTCTCTGCAAGATATCGTAAAATGTCAAATACACCCATAATCCATTTTTTGTTGTTGTTTTCTTTTTTGGCAGGCTATTATTGTCTTAATGTAAGACATTCACTTGTTGAAAAAACATTAACAGATGAGTGGCAGACGGGGTCCAAGCGAATGACCTGCGAGTTCTCTCCTGATTTAATTCGAGCAGATTAAGTTTACGGAGATAATTAAAAGACAGAGTATTGGTCGGACACTTAAAACCTTAAAGGATCTCAAAACAGCAAAAACAGAGGAGTTCCAATGCACCGACCAAGAATTATATCACAGCGTCTGTGGACATTTGAAAAAAAAAGGCTGACTATGTATGCATGTTCACGGACATCATTTCAAATGATAAATAACTTTACAATTATCAGAAAAACTTTTTAACGCTCTGTGATTGTTAGTGTATATTTCATTAACACATACCACTGAATATTAAACCCATACATTTTATGTAAAAATACAATGGATATTTGGCTCTCTCTGTATATCAGATGTCTTATCGCTTCTATTCAATGTCAAAGTGTCAGATGAAAGTTATTAAAATTATTTTACCTTGACTGGCTTTACAGCAATATCAAGGTCAGGGAAAATAGTTGACCCGCCGCATTCAACATCTGTTAACTGTAATATTTATACCAATTAAAAAAAGTATGGCTAAATTCAAAGGAAGTTATAGTTTAGTTGAATATGACACAATCTTACAATCGTTAGTAATATCTGTCCGTACAATCGCTTATCAATAGTTAGTTACTTGATTAACTGGAACAAGATTTAATATTTAAGTCAAACATTTACCAGTGTTAAGTGTTCGCTTTTTCTATTTGTTCTATAACCACCTCAATTAATGCTCTTTATTCATTACTCGTGTGATGTATGATCTCGTCTCACTATCTCAACCCACTTTCCCTCTCTCTCTCTCTTTAAATACAAATACTATGTCATGTGATCATTTATTTATCTTCTTTTCCTCTTCATAAAGAAATGTTTTTTCAGGCGCTCATCCTGCATCTTTTTTTTTAAATTCTAAATAAATTACCTGTCGCTTACTTACATAAATGAGAAAGGTAGCCAACCTGTTGCCACCATCTTCCAAATAGGACTCAATCCACGAACCTTGTTCTGATTTCTGTGGTGAAGATTCAGTGTAAAATATAACACACATGTGTTTTATTTTGTTATTGAACCGGGACAACTTTCGTTAATGCTAACACTTTCTTCGTTATTAACAGCAACAGTAGCCGTTAAAACAGTCATACGATTGAGGTCCAATAACAAATATATATATATATATATATATATATATATATATATATATATATATATATATATATATATATATATATATATATATATATATATATATATATATATATATATATATGTTAACGAATAAAATGGTATTGAATAAGTTTTACAAATTTACGGTGCACAGGAAACACGGGAAGTTTCTGATGTCACCCTTCGTCAGCCACAGTTATTACTTACTTACTTACTTAGTCGTTCCCCTTCTACCGTGAAGTGTAGAGGTTTGGAAGAGAGAGCGCCAGACTATTCTATCAGCTGTCTTCTTCCTGGCCTGGTTCCATTCTAGTCCTCGCCTGATAAAGTCTCCCAGCCACAGTTATTGTTATTTGTTAATCAGAATCGACGTCATTGCACTCCTGGCAAACCCATATGTGCTCAGTCTCCCGCAGCAAATGTCAAAGTGTATGAATGCTAATTGTTCCTGTTGCGCACTGGTTGTATACACGGCGGATGCGTCCTCTCATACGTCCATCCCTGCTGTTCTTACGTTTGATACCGAATTCCAGCAATCTTAGCCTCGATGATTCATCGATTGCAGTGTCATTCTCTAATAGACGAACATGAATTGCCCTCAGTATTTCTTCCTTATCCACGGCCAATGCACCTTTTATGGGTGCCCTTGAAGCTAGTCTGTCAGTTCTTTCATTGCTACGTACCCCGTCATGATCAGGACAGTAGATCCATATCAGTTCTTGAAGATTCGATGCTTCTATGGAGGTTTTCCATTCATGTCGAAGCGAACCATTTTGGACCTTTCGAAGCATGGATTGTGAGTCTGATACAATAACTGCCTTTGTTACTAAAGTCTCAGACAGCCATCTTAAGGCAGCAGTAACTGCCTCTACCTCCATTCTCATGCTGGAGGTTGTTATCATGTAAGCCACGCTATGTTCAGCGACGGTTCTGTCCTTTACTCTAGCAGAGAACCCCCACCTTGATTTATTACCACAGATTAATGATTCATCAGTGTAGACAATGGCATCATCATCCCCAGCATAATCTTTTATAAGCTGATCAACTTCCAGCTCTGCTCTCCCATTGGACCAAGTTCTGCATTCTCTACCAAGGCTGGTAGTTCATATAGCTCTCATCTGACTTACTCCACACTTCTCCCTTGAATATACTTTCAACTGGGGTCAACTGTCTAATAGTCTTCTCCACCTGCGCAATCCATGACATCCCCCTCTTTATTCAGCTATGTTCCCATGCAGGGGATGCCTTATGCCTGTGGTTACACGCATATACGATTTTACTTGGGCCATCGTATATCTGGATCTAATTGACAGCAATCAAAGCATATGCCGCATCATTACAATAGGGGTATCTCGCGTGCAGCCCAAGACTATACGCATCCCTTCGTTTTGAATGCGTTCCAGTCGTTCACACTGTGATTATGACAGCGTGAGTATTCCCAGGCCATACTCAGTTACAGACAAGACTAGCTGATGATACAAGAGAAACAGTAGTCTCTGCTCCAGGTGCGCTGCAGCCATTGTTTTGAGGGCTGCCAGACCTCTCTTGCACTTCTGTATGATGTGGTCAACATGGTGCTTATATGATAGCCAACGATCGAATGTTACTCCAAGGTAATTCAAATTGTTCTGCCTTTCATTTTTTTGTCCACAGAGAGTAATGTCTGGAAGATCTGCTTTCAATATGGAGTTATTTAAGGAGCGCCAAAGCACACAAGCGTTGTTGGGATTGACCTTGGAGCTGGTTTCGTCGCACCATTTAGAAACTGCTTGAAGTACCTCCTGTATGCTTTTAACGATTTCATGTCTATCTGAACCAGTCCTGTAAATGAGCAAGTCATCGGCAAAAGTTGATGTTCGTCCCACACCTGTTGGTTGGATTGCAGCTATGTTTGCTGCATAGATGTTAAACAGCACAGGTGATAATGGAGAACCCTGGGGTAATCCTGGGCCACAGTTACAAATAGGCAACAAGGACAAGAAATATAGACAAGTTAAAGAAAAATACTATAGACATCACAAACACGTTTTATATATATATATATATATATATGTGTGTGTGTGTGTGTGTGTGTGTGTGTGTGCGTGCGTGCGTGCGTGCGTGTGTGTGTGTGTGTGTGTGTGTGTGATAATGATGATTTGTCTATCGTATTCGATGAGTACCATCGACATCTCTTGTAATACAGTTCGTTCTAAGAGGTTAAGTGGGTGCGCATATAGCTAATCAAACTAATGCGGGCAAGCAAAGTTCTATTTGCATGACCGACATACAAGGCCCGAAGACAATACAGGCTGCACATCCACGCTTGACTTTCGAGCTGCACGTTTTTTCTGAGCTACCCTCACACGGTTGGCCTCGCTGACTGCGACACCCGTTTTGATAGCGCCTCTCCAGGCTGTGCGATCCTGTGCCAGTTGCTCCAAGGTGGTTGTATTAATCTGGCAGCTCTTCAGTGACTCCCTCAGGCTTCTTTGAAGCGCTTCTTTGTCGTCCTCTTGTACACTATCCCTTCCTCAACTCGCCATACAGCAGCCTCTTAGGGAGGCGTTCATTTGACATGCGAACCAGATGTCAGGTCCATCGTAACTGCGCTTTCTGAATCAGTGTATAGACACTGGGCATATTTGCTCCTGATAGAACCTCGGTATCAGGGATCTTATCCTGCCATTGAATGTTTAGCACGCGACGCAGGCAGGTTGTATCTTCTTCTTTGATCCGTAGCCGCCGACCGTCAAAGCAGTCAGTGGCCATCACGCATGGTGACGTCTTGTAGGGCAGCAACAAACTGATTCCACTATGTTCGGTCGGTGGCCATCCTTCGTACAGTGCCCAAACTCTACCACTGCACGTATGAACTTCACGCAGGACAGGAACAATTATGCTCGTTCACACTAAGGGCATTACGAACAGTGGTGACATTAATAAAGGCACGCTCAAATAGCAATTATCCCCTTTATTTACTGAACAATAACTTGACAAAATGTTGCCAGAATGAGATACAAAATACATGAGCTATTAATGCAAACAGTACAGTATCCGATCAGCGTCGTAGTCAAGTCTGACCATCACTCAGCATAATGAGCGACGAGGCGAACTACAGTATAACATTCTCATACAAATATCACACACAATGCGAGAATGACAATAACAGCAAATATAGCTGACAACTCCGTAGAGCAAAATAGTTCTGAACTAGAACAAATACACAAGGGCTAAATTAACAATGGCAGCAGCTCACTGTCTCGCCATAGGCCGAAATACGGTAACACAACCGGCTTTCCAAAAAACGTCTCTACGAGACGGCTACCAAGACTCTAATCCCCTACGGCTTCTTTTGCGCCAAATAAATTCAACCTCGTCACGTGACAACACATGATGGGTTGTTTGCACCTCAAACATCTCGAGTTTTGTTTACGGCCCAGGAAAACAGAGCTTATCTTATCACCAAGAATATAAGTCAAAACGGCAGTAAAATGTGCCGTGACAGATGTGCTGATGAGAATGTGCAAGAAGTGCAATGTCATCTGCATATTCCAGGTCTTCCAGTGTAGAAAACGTTGTTCATCTAATTCCTCTTGGACTGCCCTCTGTTGTCTGGCGCATCACCCAATCTACGGCTGTAAAAAATAATGTTGTTGATAAGGGGCATCCCTGTCGTACTCCTGTTTTCACTTCGAAAGTTAGGCAGGTTGAATGGCAGTGATTTAATTTTCTAGCGTCTAGCGTAAACGGTCCAACTCTCACTGGCGTACATCTTCAGTCTGGTCTTGACGCTAATACCTCTACGTTCCCACACTGAGGATTGCAGTCTTCCGAACACAATACTGGCCTTTGCTATTCTGTTAGCCACCTCGTCGTCAATGTTGGCTAGTCTTGAGCGCGTGCTTCCCAGGTACGTGAACGTATCCACAGCCGTTAGTCTCTGTCCTCCCACTGTAATCGTTGGCTCCTTGTACGGTTTATCTGGGGCTGGTTGGTAAATAACCTCAGATTTCTTGACATTGATGGTTAACCCGAAGCTGTTGCAAGCAACAGAGAAACGGTACATGTCGTCCTGTGTCATTGTGGGGTTTGCCCAAGCATTATTTATGCTATTGGCAAAGTCAGATGAACCGCTTAAGACAGTTCACAGGAAAAAAAATGGTATATGAAAATAACAGACAACGGTTCACCGACTGGGCTTGCGCTAATAAAGCGTGAGTATTTTTTCTCGTGAGTTGTAAATAAGGCTTGGCCAATAGATTTAGGTGAAAACAGGTTGGAGCAACGAATCAGAGGTAGCGAAAGAAACGCATCAGGGAACAATGACTAGAGGTCAGAAAGGTGTGCGGGTTTCTGAAGGGCAGTCGGGTTTCAGAAGTTGAAGAAGCAAGAAGTGCTTTTGGCGGTTGCCACCAGTTTTAACATATTCTGTGGTTATACAGAAAAGTTCAGAAGTTATACAGAAAATGCATAAGCTGTAGAGATAACTCAGAAGATTAAAGGATTCTGTGGTTAGACAGAAATAGCATACGTTTTAGAAGGTTCAGAGGATGTGCTAGCTCTAGTCAGTAACTATACAAGATAACTAAGAAGTTTCGTATAGACAGTGTAGAAAATGATTAAGAAAGTTCTTATAGTCACAGTAGAGAGTGTATTTCGGGAGAGATTCAGTGATTTGTCTGTAAGTATGATTTTGAACTTATCATTCATTCTTCTCTTCTTCTTCCGTCCTTAGCCACGGACCGACAAAGCAGTTCATGGCCAGTACGCCTAGTGGCGTCTTAGGGCAACAGGAAATTAATTGTTGTTCCGTTACGCCTAGTGGCGTTTATTGGTACAACAAAAAATCAATTGTTGTTTCCGTAATCAGAGCGGCTGGCAAGCGGGTGATCAGCCCGCTGTGTTATCATTCATATTGACGAAAAATTGCAGGAGAAGTAATACAGAAATTCCAAGTCGACATGTCAAATAAATGATGGGAACTTTGTTGACTAAGCAACCTAGAGAAGAGAAGTAGGTAAATGATACCCTGATGGTCAAGCTTGGTACTATTATATACGAATAGATGGGTAAGAATGAATTCCAAGAGGAAAACCATATTTATCAGAGTGAGTTCACAGAGAGTGAACCAATGAGCTGTCTACAGAAACAGTTACGACAAGTAAGCGACTGGATAAGTCGACTTCTGTAAGAATTGCACACATGCTCTCGCAAGTAGGTATACATCAATATAGGAGACTTGATACTTGTACATGAGTTAAGCTAACCTTTTTCAGCGATAGTAACGGAGTTCTGCAGAGGTAAAAAAGAAATAAAGGCATAAATAAAGAACAGACTAAACAAGTTAACAGGAGAGCTATGCATATACATGGGATATAGAGATTACACATGAAGCAACTAAGATATATTTGCATGTGAGCTCTGTGTTGAATTATTTGCCTTACTGAAGAAAACGATCACATGTAAATAAACGTTTTGATGGATACAACAGATGTTTGAGTCTATCCTTGAGGGTTGTTGTATGTAGGCCAGGTCAATAATCATTATAAATTCCACTATACAATCAGTCACTATAATAACAACGAAGAAGGAAGAGAACGAGTCGAGGGTTGAACAAAGGAGGAAAAGTAGTTCATCCAGTAATCACCAACTCTGGCGGAGATGGCCAGTGCTCATTCACAATAGCATTAACTTGGAAGATAAACAAAAGAGACTTGTGTGTGTAAAAACTTGAATTACTTCACTAGGCCTGCCATCTGCCACCTAGTGTAATAAGTGGTTCTTCAAATACACACCAGCGCTGTCACATCCAGTCTAATTGGCGCCGAGACCAGTCCTTCTTAAGTGACACCATGGCCACATTACAGGCAGATATAATGTATCAGCAACAACAACAACAACAGATACAACAACAACCCACATTTGTTCCACTACCTCCGGAACAAGAACCAGAAATGGCCGCTCTTAAAAGCATTAGAGATACATTGCATAATGTTGATCAGTACGCAAAATACAACCAGATCAGATCGGTTATTACACCATTTACAGGAGACTCTAAGGAATTTAGAAGATGGTTAAAGGATGCAGATAGATTCGCCACTATGGTAAATGCATGCACAGACACAGAACGCAAACGAATATTATATTTATCGTCCGACTCTTTGGTTATTGATTTTCTGAGAAGATGTGACAGTGCATATCCAAATGAGACATATGAGTCACTGAAGAAAGAGTTAACACAACGCTATAGTGACATTACCAATACGGAGCATGCGTGGTCACTTCTTCGCCGCACCAAACAGTACATAATGAACCCATACAATCCTATGGAGAGAAATTATTAAATTTAGCAGAGGAAGCATCCCTGAATGGGTTGACAGCATCACCAGACCTAGAGAAACATCTTGTAGGAATTTTTATTGACGGATTGTTAGGCAATAACATCAAATTGCACATGATTCGCAAAGATCCGAAAACAATAAATGAAGCGATCCAAATAGCAATCACAGAAGAGAATGTTCAAACAAGATTTAACCAATGTATTGAACAGGAACCTACAGTCGAGTCACATACAGAACATGAACCGATGGAAATTGGACATTCCCGCCCTCGTTGGCATCGCCCAAGCCAGACAAGTAACGAGGGACACTTAAATACAAATTATGCTCGACACCCTCCTAGACAACAGAACATACACCAAGTTAATATTCCTACTTGTTTCATTTGTGGTTTTCGAGGACACCTAGCCCGAGTGCCGACGACAACATCCTCGCCTACACCAGCAAAATTACAACAGCCCACAACAGTATTGTTATGGCAACACTCATCGTTATAGTCCAAATTTTCGTGGAGCACATACAGCATCCAATTTTACTAGAGGACAAGCAGGAATGTACAACCAGGGAAACGGAACAGTCAATCATTAAGCAGGACCGTTAGTGATGACTATAAAGAAAATGAAGACAACAATTTCCTTCATCGTAGGTCCTTACATATAAAGAACAACAACATGGTCTCACACCTAACATCTTCTCCTCAAGGGACACCGCAGCAAGAAATACAATCCAAAAACATTACCCCAGACCCTAGCTCATGCCTTATCAAGATTGACAAGAAGAATTACCGCGCACTTGTGGACACTGGCGCTTCAGTTAGTTTGATTAGGGAACAGTTGTATAAACAAATCAAACATCTTGTGAACTTCCGACCATCCAACACATTTATGACCTCGGTAACAGGAGAATCTATGAAGTCGTGTGGTACAGCATATATTACATTCCACATAGGACAACAACAAATTATACATCCCTTTATAATTACACGCGGGATGGCCAGAAACTTCATCCTAGGTAGAGATTTCCTTACTTGTCACAACGCCAGAATATATTTCGACCTCCACAAGATCAATATCAATGGTGAATACATACAACTACAGGACGATATACATATCGCATCCTTGGTGCGGTTGACAACTCCAGTTACGGTACAACCTAACACACTTGTGATAGCCAAAGGACGAATCAAGAGTTCCAATTATATTGAACCAGGACAAACAGAACAAATTGAACCCTTGGAAAATGAGGACATAAATGATGAACCCCTCATGTTTGTTACTGAATGTATTGCAGAAGTTTCATCCTCCCGTGACTTGCAGGTCATGATTGTAAACACGTCGGGACAAGCTACAACGATACACAGAGGTACAATAATTGCTAAAGTGCGAAGATCGTCCTTGACCGCTACCATAAACAACAAAATACCTGAAGTTGGTCAGAGACGACCCCATTATTCCCCCGTTCCACGTATATCCCAAAATCATGCCCCAGGTCACCCTTCCGACTCTGACAGAAAATGTCATTGGCAAAGCACAGATGTTAACCAATATACACACAGAGTTAGGCGTCATACACCAGGAACAAGAAAGATGATCCAGTCAAAAAGAACATTGGACAGAGATAGAATTTATAACCAGCAGAATAATGAGAGATGAAGATGTCAGCAAACACTTCATAGACACAAGATGAATAACACTGAGCATATACCTGATAATCGTGCTACTCATACACAGAGAGAGAGAGAGAAGACATACCAATCAAGATGACACACCGTATGATAGAACTTGCAGAAATAAACCTGAACACATGGATGCAGATGCGGATAAAAATGAATATCTTTGTTATGCACAGAGAGTGAACCAAGTGATACAAAGAAAAGCACACGATGGGATATATAGAAGAGCAGGCGATAGTAGAAAACAATTGCATTATGTCAATCTCGTTACCCACCATCTACTACCAACTCCAACAAAGCCCTTTGAATACTGCCGTAGTGAACGACAGAGTAGACGTCATATTTACAATACAGAGGTAGAGCATACTCCATGTCAGAAACCCAATACGAGATACTCAAACAAACCACTGTATCGAGGATATGAATCCAGACATCCAAAGTCCTTTGAATACTGCCGTAGTGAACGAGAGAGCAGACGGAACATATATAAAACAGATATAGAGCATACTCCATCGCGGAAACCCAATATGAGATACGCAAATAAACCATTTTATCGAAGAGATGAACCCAGATATCCAAAGCCTTTTGGATATTGCAGTAGAGAAAGAGAGAGTAGAAGTAACTTTCACAGAACTGATGAAGAGAATACATATGTAAAAACACCGTGGACAAACAATGAGAAACAACATATACAACAACGCCGCCACTGGCATAGTCTTGATAAAAGAGCTTGTCGTATTGCTGTCAGAAATTTTATGAATAGAATCAAACAACAAAAGATATGGGCAGTACAAAATGTTACAAGTGACCAGCAAACTTGCTTAATAACGACTGAAGATGGAATGAGGGTGCATATCAGAACAGTACAACAATGCAGAAAACCACCAAATATACATCACCAGGTTGGGTTTGTAAAGTCAAATGACACGCGATGGGCCACCATGATTAGTAGTCAACCAAGGCCAGAACCACAGGTGAAGAAAACAACGATGATCAGTGTTACAAAACAAACAGATGTTGACTTTAACACCGCCATAACAGATACTAGTACACCAGAAACAGTACACTTCAACACATCTGATGTACGCACTGAGCAGAGAAAAGATCCCCAAATTCTCAAGCTTAAGATAGCTAATCGAAACTCCCAGAAAGCTTTTAAGAAATGGCAGAAACAGCTCGATAAAAGCGCTACATTAGAACAATTTCAAGTTGGTGATAAAGTCTATTACAAGAAGAATGTTCGAGATAACAAATTTGACGCACGATGACTCGACGGATATAAAGTACTTGAACAGACAACACCCATAAATTACATATTATGGAATGAAGAGAAGAACATAGTCACCAAAGCACACGCAGCACAAATGAAGAAAGACAATCATCGCCCGACAGCACCACCAGCTTTATCGAATGGCAGACCAGTACGAAAAGCCACGTTGTATCACTATAATTCTACAAAGTCCTCAAGCACCTCACACAGCGAACGCGACACAGATGGTGAGCTTGATACTAACGCAGAACAAAGTAACACTCCAGATCAATTACAAGATGCTATACATCGTTTGAATCGCTGTAGAGACAACTCAGAAGACGAAGATGATATTCTGCTAGCAGAACTCAGAGAGAGGTTGATATTTCGAGACAATCGTTTACACGATAGAGATAGCAGCACACCAGTATCAGTGCATGACAACGAACCCCATCTATCCATAACGAGTCAGACATATTATGGCAGTCAAGGATTACAACCGCCAGTTCCAGATCAACAACAACCTACACACTCCAGTTGGGACAGCGAAGATTAGAGGCCCTTGCAAACAGTGAGAGACAACATAATCCATCATAGGCAGAGACCTACAGCAGAGCATATAAACATTAGAACATCGCAACCTTCCAATGAAACACGCAGAGACAAGAACATTATCGATACGCCTTTGGTAACAGAGGAATCAGAACTGGACACAACAGAGCGAGAAGAAAGCGACATCGATTGCATGGATGATACTATCAACACTGAGATACGTACAGCTACCAAGCGCCCTTACCACCCTTCATCACCAGATTCACCGCCACGAGCAAAGCTGTTACGTCTACCGCAAGAGCATGTACGAGCCTGATTCAAAAGACATCGTCGCCAAGTTCATAAACCGATGCCGGTTTTACAACATCATCCAAATATTTATTTGCCCTATTTCTCCTGCAGAGCGACTATAAACACAGCACAATCGATACCAACTTCTTCACAATACGACAGTCGTCTCTCCAGTAGAGAAATTACACTGTTAGAGCTTGCAAAAGAAATCTCGAAATTAGTGTAATCATCGTAAAGTACTCACCCAGCAATAGTACTAATTCGCAGCACTCACCCAGCAATAGTGCTTATAGGTACTCTAATTAACATAGTAAGTAAAACTAAGTCACCTTATTAAGTCTTTCTGTGCTTAAGTTAGTTGATGTTGATACTCGTGTGAACATTTAGATACTTACAGTACTCAGTAACTCTTCAAAGTAGAGAGAATAGAACCCTGAAGAAAAAAAAAAGAGACAGAGAAAAAAAATAATTATACTTTAATCTAGAAAAACACAGAGTCCTGACTATGTACATTTGTTCCATGTACACTCACAAGGCTTGCCAGTGTTTGTCCCAAGGTACAGGATTCGGCACACCAGAGGATCAAGACTGATAATTATTGTTAGAATAAATAGCATTATAGTCAAATTTGTTTTATTAACGTATGGATTCCAGTTATATCCACATGTGAATTGAGAAAAAAAGGAGAGAGAAATGAATAGAAAAGAAGAGATATGCAACAGATACAGCCAAGTCATAACAGAGTAAGAAGTTTCTCTTACCCATATACAGGTAACAAAGAGTCCACATGATGCACTGATGATGAGCATTCCCACGACACATATCCTTTCACCTTTTCATCACCTACAGATGATTAACCCCCACTTGCAATTGCGCTGACTACACAGCAACACCAAGAATATGACATGCTTGCAGTATTGCTGCTTTAAAGCAGTAACTATACAAGAGAGTTGATAAATTATCAGAAACATTATGTGTAGCTGATTGATGGATGATAGTGATGACTCACCCACATGGTCACGTTGACATTAACTCTGGACACAGGGATGTTTATAGTCTATAAAGTTTAGTACACATGTGTATAATGTCTATACTTTCGGACAGAAGTGACGACTCGAACGGTGCATCCAAGGCTAACATCAGTCGAGCACATCAAATTCTGACTTAATTAGAGACACATGTCTTTCACTATCGCCCCAGGACACTTAGTTGACTCGAACGGTGCATCCAAGGCTAACATCAGTCGAGCACATCAAATTCTGACTTACTGACACATGTCTTTCACTATCGCCCTGGGACATTTACTTATGCATGCTTCGCTATATTAATTAGGTTAACTCCGCTTATCTGACCGTTACAATGCAGGGACGACATTGACGGCAGATACTATAGACATAAAGAGTACTGACAAATCTCTGCTTCCAGAGACAGTTACCATGTCAACAAAATGTACATATTTAAATATTGCACGTGTGGAATTATTGTTAATTATTTGGTTGTATTATATGAGGTCGAGTATTGATGATATACCTCTATTGAAGACTTAGTAACTGTAATGAGATAGCGTTACACTTAGGATCTTAGTTTTCTGGACTTTTCATATTATGATTCATAGTTTATAAATGTATATATACAGGAGCAGGTATATGATGGTTATGTTAAGTGAAGACTAGATAGTACTTGATAGAACACAAATGTCTCCCTACAGGATACATTTGTACAGCCCCGGGTTGTATGTCGCCGTGGGGTTTGCCCAAGCATTATTTATGCTATTGGCAAAGTCAGATGAACCGCTTAAGACAGTTCACTGGAAAAAAAAAATTATATTGTCGTAGATTTTTGATACGAGAATTAAGACTTGGGTTGGTCCCTTCTGATTAGATTGGAATAAGTGATAGTCACAGTGATAGATAGTAATAGCAATAGATTTCCACGAGTGAGATGGTAGACTGTGATAGAGGCTGTCTCTGAGATAGAGAAATCTTCTCTCTCTCTCACCTATCTTCTACGACAGATTTAGAGGAGTCAGACAGTCTAAACACACATATATATATGTATATATTACAGATATATTTCTATCCACTCATGTACACGCACATACAAGATGACATTTAGACATACAGACGTGGGAAACTATAACAACGATTATACAGATAATTTGGAACGAGCTGACCAACGCGCTGATTAAGTTCTCGAGAAATTTTAATTATCATCTAAAATTTCATCACAACACATAAAAAAATTACATCAAAGCATATGCAAATAGTCATAAAAATCAAGGAATTGCTACAAGAAATGATAGACCCACAGTTATGATCTTCCCTCGATGTTTAGCCCACAGTCCCGTTAGGAGAAAGATGATAGCCCAAAGAGTCACAGATACATATGATTTGGTCTAATATTTCCCCCTTTTAAGGTATGGACAGACTTGATATCTCTGCTCTATTTTCAGGGAAATATGGTTAGCAATACTTGCATAAAGAAAGTTAAGACAGCAAAATGAGTGCCAAATTACAACAATAAAGAAACACTCAGACCTGCATTCACTCTATTTACTCAGCCGTGGCCACGTGCACTCTTGCATACTTACAGCTTTGTTAACAGCATCTGGAAACATAATTTTTAGGACATTCACATACAGAATCGACAATTGCAGTCTCCGACCAAGAAATCCCCAGTTCCAAAAAGACGGGTTGAATTCTCTGCTTCCGGGAACGATTCCTTGGGTGTTCTTATTTTTCGGATGTCTGTTTAGGTCACATTAAAATTGTCAAGGCACGAACATTAACAACGAGCACAGTGTCAATAGCTTAGGTTTCTAGAAATGAGGAATGTCAGATCGGTGTCTACTTTCAGGAAATGACTATCTTTGGTCACCACACGACTAGTCAAAACTCCGTCGGAATGTTACTGACGTTAATATGTTACTTGCCACACGGGCTAAAAGTGTACTAGAGTTGTTTCTCAGGAAGAATTAAATATGGCGCGGTAGGCCTGTTACTTCATTTAACCTATAGGGTACTTGTAAAGATTATGCACCAAGGCTTTCAAGGAAAATGTTTTAGTTCTTCACAGATATCACTCATCAGTACTTAACGCTGGCAAAGTTAGGGTTAACCCCAGTATTCACTGAATAAAGGAAAAAACACATATAAAAAAATTATACATACTAGGTACTCGTTATAACTTACATTTTTAAACTGCAAGCGTACAGCTTGACTTATCATTTAAAACTTCCCGTAAAATAAGTTATATACATAAAATCAATCATTATGAATTAGGAATACTTACGTATCCCGTCAATACTCACTGATGTAGCATTACAGTTATAACTTAATTTTAAAATATATTCTCGTCTGATTATTTAGCAGTTAAATTTAATTCCTGATAGCTTCCTGGTTTTAAGCTAGAAATTATACTTTATTCTGCTTTCCACTGAAACACGTCACTAGAAAATAATACAGACTATATTTTAATTAATCTGCACAAAAATCTAACTAGGGAAATCAGCGATTTAACACTTTAAACACTTCACAAAATTACTAGATATCTAATATATAATATTTACCTCCGCACAGAACTACAGATTAATACCACGAACTAGAATCATTCAATATTATGCTAGTCTAGAACTCGGCAAGATGTAGCGTAGAAACTAAAGACTTTTCAATACGCAAGATATTTTTCTAGCCTGGCGATCTGTCTACTGCAGATTTAGGAGTAAGAATGAAAACCTAGTTTCAGACTCCGGTTAATATCTTAAACCCGACAAAGGGTCCCAACTTATTTCGCAAAACGAAATAATCTCCCCTTTCCGTCTTAAACACCTTACATTTTACACTTCCCATAACTGACATTTCTCGTCTTCACACCTCACGCTGACCAGGACCAACAGTGAGTGCCGTGTCAGATGAGATTTCCAGACAAATTTCTCAAACTGCGTCTTGGAGATGTCGGTTATCGCGCCTCACCTGAGCGCTCAGCCGATGCAACTCGTTGTGGCAGGTGAAAATGCAGACGATATGTCGCCTATAAGTCTGGCGAAAGGGAATATTCACAGTTTACGTCTACAACGCAATAACCTCCCGAGCCTGGCATCTACGTAATAACATCACTAGTGCGTTTCTAAATGAGAACAGACACTCGGCGAAAGTTTGAATGGGAAAATAGTAATGTTTAAGTCGCAAAAGAACGAATGCGAAAAAATACAAAAAGGATAAAAGAGTGATAATAAGGTAGAGGACACGGGTAGAGAAAGAAAGGAAAATAGAAAATTTATTGATCATAAAACTCTCTGTGACAGAACGTCCCCCCTTTAAGATATGGAAGCACTCCAGTCTACGTTATGGAAAAAATTTCCTATATCCGTAGCTTCAGGGTGTCTGTCTTCTTCCCTCTCATCTCCCCCTCCATCTCTCTCCAATTCCTACTCAAATCTACTCCCAAAGTTTCCTTTCTCTGGAATGTCTCCCATGCGCGCGTGAAAGAGCGTCGCCGCTTTTGACATTTTTGAAAGATTTCGTGTGTGTGCAGTGGAATTTCCCTGCCACTATCTTCATCTTCGTCAATTTTGGCGATCGTCAGGAGATGTTCGGAGGTCGGCACCGGTCTTTCCAAGTATCTCTTTAACAGATTTAAAGGGAAAACCTTTTCCTTTCCTTGAATACAGATCTGGTAGTTAGCCTTAGAAATCTTTTTTCAGGACGGTAAACGGCCCTTGCCATCCGATCCTCAGTTGGTTGTTCCCGGTAGGGAGTAACACCAAAACTTTCTCTCCTGCTTCCAGTTCTCTCTCTTTCGCGACTTTCCTGTATCGGTTAGCGTGCTTTGTGCGTGCTCGCTTAAAGTTAGTCGTTGCTAGGTCTCATCCTAGCTTCAACCTTTCCTTTAAATCCGATACGTATTTACTGGCTGAGACAACTGTCTCATCTGCCTTCTGGTATGTCAGCGACCAAAGTAAGACTTTTAGCGGGCCCTTAATGGGTCTGCCGAATAAAAGCGTAGCTGGCGGAAATCCTGTGGAAGTATGAGGAGATTCTCTGTAGCCAAATAAAGCTGCAGGAATACAAAGATCCCAATCTTCAGGTTTCACTTGTGCCAGTTTACTTAACATCATGTTGAGGTTTCCATTAACACGTTCCACGAGCACATTTCCGGCCGGAGTATAAGGCTTTTAGTAGATGTGCTGGTCCCTCAAGATCTGAACGATCTCATCCATCAACAGGTTTCGGTATGGAGATCCGTTATCCGTCAACACTTGTTGAGGGAATCCCAACCGAGTGAAAATCTGCACGAGGGCTTCTGCGACATGCTTGGCATCTGCGCATGTTAACGGGATAGCTTCTGCCCATAAAGTGTATGTGTCGACTAAGGTCAGGATAAACTTGTTCCTTCTTTTAGTCCTTTCTAAGGGTCCTAAAACGAAGATCACAACCTGTTCGAATGGTGTTCCCACTATTGGCATTTCACCCAAAGAGACTGGGGGTGTCCGTTGCTTGGGTAGTACACGTTGGCACTGGGCACAGGATTTGACATACCTGATAATATCAGTATTTACTCCTGGCCACCAATAATGAGTGGTTATCCGTTGGTTTGTGGCGTTCTGTCCCATATGTCCACTGAAGGGAAGAGAGTGCCCCATTTCTAGATTTGGCTTCTGTACTGTTTCGGTACTAGGAGCTGGTTGTAACCTTGGTCAGGCTTGCCCGTTCTGCGATAAAGTACGCCATCCTTAGAAAAAATGTCCCCGTGCTGTCTGGGTTCCTTAGCCATGGGCAGTTTCCTAAAGCAGGGTGCCAAAGTAGGATCCTTTTGTTGCGCTTCTTTAAGTTCCATAGGTAACAAATTAGGCGCAGGCCCCCGTTCTTTCTTGGTTTGCCCTCTTGTAGTTACTGCTGCGTAAATCGGCTCTTCCGGTTTCCCAATAGACACGTATCTACCGCCAAGTATTACTGGGTATTTGGGGTCATCCATAACGGCCGCTTTGATCACGCCTCTGACAAAATCAGAGTGGATCTCCACCAATGCGATGGGAAGCGCTGAAGATGCATCACTGTTACGAACTCCACAAAATTGGACGGTCTCTGCTGTCTCTTGACCGGGTTTAACCAGGTTTCTGGCGACAATGCAATCATAAAAAAGCCCCGTGTCAAATAAACAAAAAGTTTGAGAACCGTTCAAAGTAACAGTACCTTGCGTAGAGGGTGTATCCCCAACAGGTTGGGAATCACTGTCAATAATTCCGCCTTGCGAGACTGTTAGTAAGCATCCGATGCGTTTAGGCTCGGTGTGCTCACTATGATCATTAGTCCCGTGCTCAGGGGTTCTCCCTTTGCCGCCTTGTCCTTTTTGGCTGCGCTGCCATGTAGGGCGGTCGGGTTGATCACACGGTTTACTGTAATTGGGGTACTTGATTTTGTAGAACTTGGATTTTTCAGGAGGGGGTTTTGAGGTCCAGTTTATCTGTGGTTATTTTGGTTAGAAGCATGAGAAGCATGAGAAGATTGGTCTAGATTATTTTTTCGAAAATGCTCTTCTGTCGGTTTACGTTTTGAGGCCGGTAGTTCAGCCAGCGCATTGTGATATCGCTCAGACTTTTCTAAGATGTCTTCAAGCTTTTCTGCACCCTGCTCAGCTAGAAATCTCCGGGTATCTGCAGACAAAGTGTTCTTTATTTGTTCTGTTAAAACAAATTCCTCCAGACCTTCATAGGTAGAGGGGAGCTGTGAAAGCTCAAGGCACTTTGTCAAGTATCCCTTTAAACGAGATGAGAACTGCTGAAAAGTTTCAGAGCTCTCCTTCCTGCTGTTGCGAAACAGTTGCAAAAATTTGCGAGCATTCATTTCAAAACGCTCAAGCAAAGCTTTCTTCAACATGTCGTAATTGTCTTGTTGGCTGCTTTCCAGTTTGGCATAAACATCATACTCACTGCTTTTCAACGCCTGAGAAAGCTTCATAATCCAACACGACCTCTCTAAACCGTACAGAGTTGCAATTTTCTCACATTTTTCTAGCCAAGTGTCAATCTTCTCATTAGGACAAGGGAACGATTCTAGCGCAAAAAACATAGCAGTGAGGTGAGTAGATTGAGTGCTAGAAAGATCAGTTACAGAGGATTGAGAGGAAGACTCTCCATTGCTGGAGATAGAGGCAGCACCACAGCTTTGGAATTCTAGAGTTTTAAGAGCCAACTCATGCTGTCTCTCTTCCCTCTCCTTCTCATGTTGTCTCTCCCTCTCCTTCTCTCTTTCCTCATGCTGTCTTTCTTTCTCTCTTTCCTCCCTCTCCTTCTCTTGCTGTCTCTCCCTGCGGATTTCCATTTCCTCATCCATGTTCCTCTGCTGTAATAGGCGGTCTTCCGCTTCTTTCCTCTCCGCTGCTTTTTCCTTCTGCTCCACATCATATCTCTCAAGTTCGTCCCTGACGAAAGCTTTTGCTTCGTCGCCGTCCAGTCCCTCTTCCATTGCTTCCTGTCTGAGCATCTGCCTCAGTTTCGCCCTCTCTGCCATAATAAATCAGTGACTGAGACTACTCAAGGAAGAAAAAAAGAAAAAGGATATCTGGTTCCTACCACTTACGAGAAAATTTCAAACCAAAAGATGATATACTTTAACCTGGGATACCTCCTCCTATAATATAGTATCTAACTGTCGCTGCTATTAATCGGCAATTAAGCATCTAATGCAGACGACTACGCCAAATAAGTGGTAGTTAAGATTACTCTTTGAAAAATAAGTTGCTACAGTGGAAACAAAATAATTA
This sequence comes from Oreohelix idahoensis, assembly GCA_024509875.1. Classification (NCBI taxonomy): domain Eukaryota; kingdom Metazoa; phylum Mollusca; class Gastropoda; order Stylommatophora; family Oreohelicidae; genus Oreohelix; species Oreohelix idahoensis. The sequence continues at coordinate 23,320 of JAMPIV010000706.1, read as the reverse complement.
TAGCAAAAATTTTAAGGAAGACAAAAAAAAAAAAATCCCCTTAATTTTAAAATCCACTATAAGTTCACCCCTGAAGACAGGGTAAGGGAGGCAATTTACAGGACGTAATTGTCTGAACGCACGCCTTAGCTTAGCTCAAACACCTGCTTCTTCAAAACCCTGTGAATGTTATACACTCACAAACTTTACCAGCGTTTAGTATTACAAAATCATAAGTTAACATATATTCCGACAAAATCAACCTGTAACTCAAATGTATATTACTCAAAATGCTGTGGAAAAACACTTATCAGTTTGTGTGGTCAGCACGCCCATAAACAGATCGTTACGTCTAGGGGATAAATTATTTTTTTAAAGATATAACAACTCACAAGACATCACACTCTTACTCTTTATCAGAATAAAGAATCTAAAAGACGAGCTGATATTTGTCGCCTCGTCTTCCTATTCAAAGTTCAAAATCCCGATAGACGAGACCCCATTTGTCGTAGATTTTTGATAGGAGAATTAAGACTTGGGTTGGTCCCTTCTGATTAGATTTGAATAAGTGATAGTCACAGTGATAGATAGTAATAGCAATAGATTTCCACGAGTGAGATGGTAGACTGTGATAGAGGCTGTCTCTGAGATCGAGAAATCTTCTCTCTCTCTCACCTATCTTCTACGACAGATTTAGAGGAGTCAGACAGTCTAAACACATATATATATATATATATATATATATATATATATATATATATATATATATATATATATATATATATAACAGATATATTTCTATCCACTCACGTACACGCACATACAAGATGACATTTAGACGTACAGACGTGGGAAACTATAACAACGATTATACAGATAATTTGGAACGACCTGACCAACGCGCTGATTAAGTTCTCGAGAAATTTTAATTATCATCTAAAATTTCATCACAACACATAAACAAGTTACATCAAAGCTTATGCAAATAGTCATAAAAATCAAGGAATTGCTACAAGAAATGATAGACCCACAGTTATGATCTTCCCTCGATGTTTAGCCCACAGTCCCGTTAGAAGAAAGATGATAGCCCAAAGAGTCACAGATACATATGATTTGGTCTAATATTTCCCCCATTTAAGGTGTGGACAGACTTGATATCTCTGCTCTATTTTAAGGGAAATATGGTTAGCAATACTTGCATAAAGAAAGTTAAGACAGCAAAATGAGTGCCAAATTACAACAATAAAGAAACACTCAGACCTGCATTCACTCTATTTACTCAGCCGTGGCCACGTGCACTCTTGCATATTTACACCTTTGTTAACAGCATCTGGAAACATAATTTTTAGGACATTCACATACAGAATCGTCAATGGCAGTCTTTGACCAAGAAATCCCCAGTTCCAAAAAGACGGGTTGAATTCTCTGCTTCCGGGAACGATTCCTTGGGTGTTCTTATTTTTCGGATGTCTGTTTAGGTCACATTAAAATTGTCAAGGCACGAACATTAACAACGAGCACAGTGTCAATAGCTTAGGTTTTTAGAAATGAGGAATGTCAGATCGGTGTCTACTTTCAGGAAATGACTATCTTTGGTCACCACACCACTAGTCAAAACTCCGTCGGAATGTTACTGACGTTAATATGTTACTTGCCACACGGGCTAAAAGTGTACTAGAGTTGTTTCTCAGGAAGAATTAAATATGGCGCGGTAGGCCTGTTACTTCATTTAACCTATAGGGTACTTGTAAAGATTATGCACCAAGGCTTTCAAGGAAAATGTTTTAGTTCTTCACAGATATCACTCATCAGTACTTAACGCTGGCAAAGTTAGGGTTAACCCCAGTATTCACTGAATAAAGGAAAAAACACATATAAAATAATTATACATACTAGGTACTCGTTATAACTTACATTTTTAAACTGCAAGCGTACAGCTTGACTTATCATTTAAAACTTCCCGTAAAATAAGTTATATACATAAAATCAATCATCATGAATTAGGAATACTTACGTATCCCGTCAATACTCACTGATGTAGCTTTACAGTTATAACTTAATTTTAAAATATATTCTCGTCTGATTATTTAGCAGTTAAATTTAATTCCTGATAGCTACCTGGTTTTAAGCTAGAAATTATACTTTATTCTGCTTTCCACTGAAACACGTCACTAGAAAATAATACAGACTATATTTTAATTAATCTGCACAAAAATCTAACTAGGGAAATCAGCGATTTAACACTTTAAACACTTCACAAAATTACTAGATATCTAATATATAATATTTACCTCCGCACAGAACTACAGATTAATACCACGAACTAGAATCATTCAATATTATGGTAGTCTAGATCTCGGCACAATGTTGCCCAGAAACTAAAGACTTTTCAATACGCAAGATATTTTTCTAGCCTGGCGATCTGTCTACTGCAGATTTAGGAGTAAGAATGAAAACCTAGTTTCAGACTCCGGTTAATATCTTAAACCCGACAAAGGGTCCCAACTTATTTCGCAAAACGAAATAATCTCCCCTTTCCGTCTTAAACACCTTACATTTTACACTTCCCATTACTAGACGTTTGCCATAACTGACACTTCTCGTCTTCACATCTCACGCTGACCAGGGCCAACAGTGAGTACCGTGTCAGATGTTATTTCCAGACAAATGTCTCAAACTGCGTCTTGGAGATGTCGGTTATCGCGCCTCACCTGAGCGCTCAGCCGATGCAACTCGTTGTGGCAGGTGAAAATGCAGACGATATGTCGCCTATAAGTCTGGCGAAAGGGAATATTCACAGTTTACGTCTACAACGCAATAACCTCCCGAGCCTGGCATCTACGTAATAACATCACTAGTGCGTTTCTAAATGAGAACAGACACTCGGCGAAAGTTTGAATGGGAAAATAGTAATGTTTAAGTCGCAAAAGAACGAATGCGAAAAAATACAAAAAGGATAAAAGAGTGATAATAAGGTAGAGGACACGGGTAGAGAAAGAAAGGAAAATAGAAAATTTATTGACCATAAAACTCTCTGTGACATACATGAAAATAACAGACAACGGTTCACCGACTGGGCTTGCGCTAATAAAGCGTGAGTATTTTTTCTCGTGAGTTGTAAATAAGGCTTGGCCAATAGATTTAGGTGAAAACAGGTTGGAGCAACGAATCAGAGGTAGCGAAAGAAACGCATCAGGGAACAATGACTAGAGGTCAGAAAGGTGTGCGGGTTTCTGAAGGGCAGTCGGGTTTCAGAAGTGGAAGAAGCAAGAAGTGCTTTTGGTGGTTGCCACCATTTTTAACATATTCTGTGGTTATAAAGAAAAGTTCAGAAGTTATACAGAAACTCAGAAGATTAAAGGATTCTGTGGTTAGACAGAAATAGCATAAGTTTTAGAAGGTTCAGAGGATGTGCTAGCTCTAGTAAGTAACTATACAAGATAACTAAGAAGTTTCGTATAGACAGTGTAGAAAATGATTAAGAAAGTTCTTATAGTCACAGTAGAGAGTGTATTTCGGGAGAAATTCAGTGATTTGTCTGTAAGTATGATTTTGAACTTATCATTCATATTGATGAAAAATTGCAGGAGAAGTAATACAGAAATTCCAAGTCGACATGTCAGATAAATGATGAGAACTTTGTTGACTAAGCAACTGTGGCAGTTAGGGAACGATTTACAGTCAAAGGGAATGAATAAGGAGAATTGGAATGGGAAGGTTCAGATAGAGTACAAGAAGGGGATGCGCGAACAATAGTGCGCATGAAAGGGGTGAACGATAATCCAGTGAAGCACGTTTTTCTCAGCGGCAGTCCAGAAGCGTGAGGTAGAGAGTGAAGTCGCATGTACGCTAGTAGCCATGTTGAAGGCAGTACTCAAGTTGTTTGGGTGATGAATAATTCACGGACAAGAAGTAGTTTGGGTAATGGTTAACCCGAAATATTGAATAGAGTGAATTCTTGTCTAGAAGGAGAAACGGTGTGAGTTAGATTTTATTCAGAAAAGGAAAAGGTATGTAGAGTGAATTATAATACATATAGGCAGTAGTCATATTCTTCAGTGATGAAAGGGAAAGTAACAATAACCTGAACACTGAGAGGATACATATAACAATAATCTAAGAAAATGTAAGGAAGAAAGAACAGAAATAGAGACTATAGCACCTGAGTGATCATCTATGGTTAAAGATCAGAAGGTGTAGATTCGATACTGAACGAGAGAGAGAGAGTGAGGGAAGGAAGAAATATTGAGAAAGAACTTACACATTGTATATTCTATGATGGACCAAATGTGGAGGTCAGAACAGACAGCAATGATCCTCTCATATGTAAATAAACAGTATTTCAATTACTATGGCGTTATCGCATCACGTGCTGTGTGTGTGTGACTGTTATAATTATACAGCATATCATGCTAATTAAAGAGGTAAAAGAACCTGGGCAGACATTGCCACATAATATGATACATGATACAGCGACCAGGCTGTCACACAACCTAGAGAAGAGAAGTAGGTGAATGATACACTGATGGTCAAGCTTGGTACTATTATATACGAATAGATGGGTAAGAATGAATTCCAAGAGGAAAACCATATTTACCAAAGTGAGTTCACAGAGAGTGAACCAATGAGCTGTCTACAGAAACAGTTACGACAAGTAAGCGACTGGATAAGTCGACTTCTGTAAGAATTGCACACACGCTCTCGCAAGTAGGTATACATCAATATAGGAGACTTGATACTTGTACATGAGTTAAGCTAACCTTTATCAGCGATAGTAACGGAGTTCTACAGAGGTCAAAAAGAAATAAAGGCATAAACAAAGAACAGACTAAACAAGTTAACAGGAGAGCTATGCATATACATGGGATATAGAGCTTAGGCATGAAACAACTAAGATATATTTGTATGTGAGCTCTGTGTTGAATTATTTGCCTTACTGAAGAAAACGATCACATGTAAATAAACGTGTTGATGGATACAACAGATGTTTGAGTCTATCCTTGAGGGTTGTTGTATGTAGGCCAGGTCAATAATCATTATAAATTCCACTATACGATCAGTCACTATAATAACAACGAAGAAGGAAGAGAACGAGTCGAGGGTTTAACAAAGGAGGAAAAGTAGTTCATCCAGTAATCACCAACTCTGGCGGAGATGGCCAGTACTCATTCACAATAGCATTAACTTGGAAGATAAACAAAAGAGACTTGTGTGTGTAAAAATTTTAATTACTTCACTAGGCCTGCCATCTGCCACCTAGTGTAATAAGTGGTTCTTCAACTACACACCAGCACTGTCACACCTGCATTTTCTGCTCGGAGCTACTACTCAGAGAGCAATCGTCGGCAAACAGGAATTCGCGGATCATATCAGTTTGCACCTTGGTTTTGGATTGAAGTTTGCGGGGGTTGAATAGTTTGCCATCTGTTCGGTACTTGATTGGTATACTGAACTCGCTTCCGTTGATAGCATCAGTCAGCATGGCTGAAAACATCATGCTGAACAGTGTCGGGGCAAGTACATAACCCAGTTTTACGCCATTTGTAACCTCAAACATTTCAGAGGTCTCTCCATTGTCCAAGACGCGGGAATGCATACCTTAATGGAGCTGTTTGACCAGGGTGATAAATTTATCAGGACAGCCAAATTTTGACAGGATTTTCCATAGTCCACCTCTGCTCACTGTATCGATGTTTTGGTCAAGTCAATAAACGTAGTGTATAGGTCGCGATTTTGCTCCTGACATTTCTCTTGGAGTTGACGAGCAGCAAATATCATGTCGATCGTTCCTCGCCCGGCTCTGAATTCGCACTGGCTTTCTGGCAGGTGATGGTCCTGTTCAATGTGTTCATTTAGGCGGTTGAGCAACACACGCGCGAGGATCTTGCCGGCAATTGACAGTAGGAATATTCTACGGTGATTGTCAAACTCTTGTCGGTTGCCTTTCCTCTTATAGATATGAACTATTGAGTCATCCTTCATCTCCTGTGGATCTCACCTTTGGCCCACATAAGGCGAAACAGTTCGGTGAGCTTACTAGTAAGGCAAGGTCCGGCTGTTTTATATATCTCCGCTGGTATAGCATCGGCTCCTGGGGCCTTCCTAGGTGAGAGCATTTTTATGACTTGCCATACTGTATGTGTGTGTGTATATATATATATATATATATATATATATATATATATATATATATATATATATATATATATATATATATATATATATATATATATATATATATATATATATATATATATATATATATATATATATACGAGTATATATATACAAGGGGATTGACATAAGTCTTGGGCCTGACCATGAAGGAGTCACAGGAGGAAGATGAAACTTAGCACATTTAAAGTTCATCATATTTGCACTGAATGTGTAAAGTACGCGTTTGTTTCTTCAATGAGTTTTCCCGCTATGGTGCACGGCGCAATGTACCCTATTGACCGGATCTGCTGCTCCAAAGATTTGACAATACAATGGAAAAGAAGGAGGCCAGAGCTGTGATAAAATTTGTGATGTTTCAAGGAAAAACACCTACAGAAATACACAGGGAGATGGAACCAGTGTTTCGTGATTCTTGTCCTTCATATACTTCGGTAAAAAACTGGTGTCAACAGTTTAAGTGCAGCCGCTCAAATGTTGCTGATCTGTCAAGATCTGGTAGACCAGCCTCTGAGTGCAACGACGAAAATGCAACAAGAGTGAAGAAAATCATTGACCAGGATCGAAAAATGACAATTGTTTAGATAGCTAGTAGAGTAAAACTAAATGAAAGAACAGTTTATAGAATTTTACACAACAGACTGAACATGAGAAAAGTGTGTGCACGCTGGGTTCCGCGACTGTTGACACGTGAACAGAAGCAAACGAGGGTAAATTGCTGTCAACAGTTGCTCAAAAAGTGTCAGTCAAAAACATTTTTTGGAGACCATGGTGACAGTTGATGAGACTTGGGTTTATCATTATGACCCCGAATCCAAAATTGCCAGCATGCAATGGAAAACCCCGGGCTCCCCAACACCTGTCAAGCCGAGGGCGCAGAAATCTGCAGGAAAAGTGATGCTGACTGTTTTTTGGGACGGCAAAGGGGTCCTTTTGAAAGATTATCTGCCTCGTGGCAACACGGTTAATGGACAGTACTATGCGGATCTTCTCACAAAACTAAGAAAGGTTGTGACCAGGAAACGAGGGAAAACGCGCACTCAAAATCTACCTTTGCTTCAAGACAACGCGCCCTCTCACAAAGCACGGCTTGTGCAGCTAGCAGCCAATGATTTGAATATTGAAATTCTTCCACACCCACCATATTCTCCAGATTTGGCTCCATCAGACTTTTTTCTATTCCCAAATGTTAAAAAACAGCTAAAAGGAAATCATTTTGACAGCGATGAAGAGGTTATACTGGCATGTGATGACTGGTTTAGTTTGAAAAATAGGGTGTTCTACTCCAAAGGTCTTTTCAAGGTCAAGCAGAGATGGCAGAAGTGTGTCATTTCAGACGGTGGCTATATTGAAAAGGAATAAACACTATACAAAATTTAAGCTCTCTGTGACATGTCCTTCATGGTCAGGCCCAAGACTTATGTCAATCCCCTTGTATATATATATATATATATATATATATATATATATATATATATATATATATATATATATATATATATATATATATATATATATATATATATATATATATATATATATATATATATATACACACAAATACACAGTCTTGCCACCGCCACAGAGTGGCTCTGTGCAGGACGTGACAATTCCTTGGGAGAGCCCAGAACCAGAGCACAGTATTTTTGCTCTGCATAGATGGAGAGCCACCTTAGATGAGAAGGAATGCACAGTATGCCACGCTTTTCTTGCTCCTAGCTTTGTACCAGATATGCAGATCCTTTAAATGCAAGCCAAGCTGGAGAAACTGAAGCTCATGACTTCAACTCAGCACGTTTCGGAATAGCATATAAGCCATAGAAAAAGCATAGATCTACTGTATAGATAATACCAAGGAGTCTTCAACTTGGTATTGGCTGCAAAAGAACAGGAAGCTCAGCAGCCCCAGGTAAACAACAACAACAATGTCACAATTAAAGTTTGCGTATTTTAACATTAGTGTTACACACTCTAAACAGCTACTCCATTCTTCAGCTACACACATATGTGCGTCAGTTATGTCATTATCTCAAAAATCCATTGTTTCTGTGGCCGTATGACCTACCACCATAGCATTTATTTGTGCTAAAGTGTAATAATAGAAACTATCATTCTATCTAATAGAAAATGAACAAGGAAGATTTTTTTCTACAAATAAAAAATGAAACAAATATAAAAAAAGCCCGAGGCACACTGAGCGCAGAGTGAAGTAGGGTGGAATTAACTGTGTCAGCTTTGACATAACCCACGCTGGCGTCTGGTGGGAGTTACCGTAGAGAATAGTGACGTAGATAGGAACAGCCTTGCTCCCTGCAAGATAACACGAAGGAATGACCAGTAAATAAATGAATAGAATAAAACTTTAACCAATGAAAAGTAGCCAGCAAACGCGCACTACTAAGAAATAATATTCGGAAAGTCAGTTGGAAGGAATTAAGCAGTGTATGAAGACGCGTTTGTTACCGTCTTGCTCCCACGTTGAGATGTTCAACCAAATATATTAAAATTCCATACTCTTCAATTATACTAGCAGTCGCAGGAAGAGATGTCTTTATTTGTGTAACATCTACACATGCAGATGTTGTTTTAGTGGTACATCCACATAAGTAAGAACAATCGCAAAATATTGTTTTTATTTCAGCTCGGTTATTCGTCATGACAGATGCAATTAAAAGAAGTGGCTAGAGAAAGCAATAAATACGGTAAAGAAACCGTCTAATGAAGTGCCCAACTATAAATTAATTATCACTAAGAAATTGGAGGATTCTGATGTTGAAGAAGAATTTTATAAGCCACCTTGGATAGAAGTGAGAGACGGAAAATACATTATACATAATATAAAAAAAGAAAGGATGTACTGATATAAATATATGCACTATTGCTGATTCATTGCCTGTCGATATTCAAGCAGTTCTGTTTAAATAAAATTCATTGTTCACTATCAAAGCTGTTGAAGGATTGCTTGTCAGTTGGTCCAGCTAGATGTATTGTATAAGGTTAACGTATCTTCACCGCTATTATCTCCAAACCTTAACATCTTAGAAGAGGAACGAACGAACCAGGTACCCATTTGACATAACCCAAGAAATAACAACCTCTGGTGGACTTTAAGCCAGTAAGATCAAACTTGGAGTGGCTATATGAATAAAAGTAAAGGGACAATTATTAATGAACAAGTGAGACGGAGACATATTAGTAGAAATAGTGCAGTATCCACTTACAAACTGCACCCCACGGTCACATCTTAGTAGAAATGATGCCGTACCCAGTTCTTTATTGAGCACCACCCTGCAAGATATTATTAGAAATGGTGCCATGACACCTCGCATACCCCACCACATTTCCTTTTCATAACATGAATGGTTGACTACTGTCTTACCATTGTTTGCTCCCATTTCTGGCCCGGTAACTCACGGCTTTGAAAAAACTCAGCAAACAAATACAATAAAATAAAATAAAAATAAACGATTTTCGGGATGATCGGTATGAAGCATTAACGTGTGGTTTAGAACGACGACGTAAAGTAAGGGTCTTTTATATTTGGACATGCGCCCTAAAATAACCGACTAGGTTGAACGGGACGCGCCTCGCCAAAACGAGGCAAAACTTTATAAAAAAAAAAAAAAAAAAAAAGACGACGTAAAGTTCTCTGAATTTCCACAAAAAGGAAGATTAACAGAAAGAGTGGATATTATATTGTCCCATTCATAAGTTATCTTGACAATAGGGCGATACAGTGAAGAATGAAAGGGAACAGTTAACTCTGGACATTGATATACCAACCCTTTGTAATTGGTCATAGTGCACAGCATAATGACCTGCCATGCCATAGTTGACAACCTGTGTAGGGAAAAATAAAAGTGATGGTAATAAGTAAATATACGTGCGCGCACACACACACATTCATACGCAAAAACATGCACACACACATTATATATATATATATATATATATATATATATATATATATATATATATATATATATATATATATATATATATATATATATATATGAAACCTTGGTAATGTCACATAACGGATTGGGGCGACCTCGTCTTCTCGATCTCTTTTTCACTACGGCAGTAATCAGTTACATTTTTGTAATGAGTTTATTTGCGTAATTTTCCATGGTCGAACCCTTTTCTTTCTGTTTGCTATGTAGCAGAGAGTTTGTTTTTCAAACAGTTGACACTCCTTGTTGATAATTAACACGTCACATTTGCAAGGAGCGGCGGAGGTAATATTGAACGTCAGACAAGTTGGTAATTCTTGTGTACCAAAGATTGGCCGCTACAGATTAGCCCTACAATCGCCAGCATGTTTGCTTAAATCGCTGATAAAGGCCAGTTGCGGGACCGATAACGAGTTTACCCGTGTGTGTAAATAGATTACTTTCTGATAAAGTAATAAATGTGTTACATCTGAAACACATTTATCGTATGAGTTTACAGATGTGTTAGTGAGGGCAACGGATATTTTCATACCACATACAGAAGACTTGATCTCTATATAATATTCAAAATTTTTTCATGTTATGAATATTGTAAAATCGCCAACCAACATTTTGGTTTGAAACGATTGGCCCTTTCTTAGCTTCGTTACAAACAGATGCGGGAGGCTGAACAGTGAATATAACCTGATGCTTCAGTCAGTCAAATCTACTGTGAAGATCGCTTGCCAAGACACCAGACTTGACAGAAGTTAGAATTCAGAATTCCACTTTATCAAACCGGACACCTTTTATTGGAGAATCTTGACGAACTTACAAAAGTAGCCCATGAAATCTCTATCATTTTAAATAATGAAAACCGGAATATCTGAGGAAACTGCACAGACGAAGTAAGAGAGGGAAGTAAAGTTACAATTAACGATCCAAAGTACATTTGTAAAAAGGCATCGGCAGTGCCCTTAACTCAATTCATCTAAGCAAAAAAGTCCGTGAGCCAGGATTGGCGTAAGTTGTGATTTTACATTCTATATTTCATTACTAACCTGTGAACTAACCACCACTACCAAAGGCCGGTGACTGTTTCATTGCCAGTTTCTTAAAGAGGAATAAAAGCATAAAGTAGTCCTAGGTTCCATATGGAGCAGGGAGAGAAAGATGAAATAAATGATGTACATTCTAATTATAATACATACAGTTTCAAACCAGTGTTAATGTCTATGTAAACATGTTCACTTTAAAATTAATGTAAGTTTTCAAGCATTCCAACCTGTTAAATGACTATGTAAACATATTCACTTTAAAATTAATGGAAGTTTCAAACTTTTCAAATCAGTGTAAACATAAATGAAAACATTCAATTTATATTGTGAACACTTTTCAATCAGTGTAAATGTAAACATATTCTATCTGTACTATTAACCTTTTCATTTAAATGTAATGTAAAGCTACAGCTATTCAATTTAAATTTAAAGAAAGTTTTCTCTCGATGGATTAAAGTTAATTCTCATCGAGGGTAAATGGGCCGGTAGAATAGGAGAAAGGGGACACATAAGTATGTGTCGAGAAACGCAATACCGAGGAGGGCGTTTCGTTTCTATTTTTTTATCATAGTTCTTGGTGGTACCAGCAGAAAGTACTATCTCTGGAAAAAGAAGGGACAAGTGGCCTACGCTTTAAGACGAGGGACCAACTTTCGTAGACTCTCCCTGTAATTTCTGAGAAACGAGCTACACCCGACAACCTTGACCAGCGACGAGCGTGAGAAGTGTGAAAAGAACCAACCCATCAGAAGAAGCAGAACCGTCATTGGTAAATAAGTTCAATATATATGCAGCCACTTGAACTTCTTGTACAAATTTACATCTCATCACGACCGTGATGATAACGTTTATTTGATCCATAACTATTCAAATTATTTTCAAACTGTTAAAACTGTTAAAAAGTGATTATTATTTTTTTTGTATTTGTAATTTTACAAATTTAACTTCGATTTAATCATTTTAAATGTACTGCATGTTTGGCTCAGTCAATTTACTACACACACTCTAAACAGAGCTATACCAGAATAATAAGAATTCCACTGAGTAGATCAGAGGTGGGGGCTTAACGAGCTAAAATTCATTATTGCTTAATTCTTCACAAAAGTTTTCCACAGATTCTAGAATTAACGTGCTTAGCCAAAAGCAGCATTGTTTTCGCTTATCTGAATATCTTGTGTATTCCCTTGTGATAGAAGTGTCATTACCGTTCTTTCTACATCTCTGCCAAAAGTAATCTTGTGCGAAGGTAGACACTTTGGAGGTCCCATATTATAACCTCTTGAGTTTTGAATACTGTTGGACCACTACTGCAAAGCAGGGGAAGCAATACCGTCACAGCTATTGTCAAATGTACTATCATGAAGTAAGACAACTTGCAAGAGCCGACAACGTTAATGAACTGCATTTTCCAGAGTAAATAACCAGGAAAGACGAGTACATACAAGGTATAATTGTAGATGCAGAAAGAGCAAAGAAACTGGAAGGGATGTGGGCAATATCAGACGAGTCTTAAAATGTAAGCTGAGTGGGAGATCCCTACATATTAATGGTATACAAATCTTAACACCAACAGTGCAGAGTACAAATGACGTACTTGACACACATTCTACAAAGAACACAGTTATAGCACAATGCAAATCTTATGAGGCAACTGTTGAAGACTTTAATGCCAGACTGGTTGGAAGAACACAATAAGACAGGTGTTAAACTGAGAATGCGCAAGACATTCTTCTTCTTCTTCTTCTTCTTTCAGTACCATGTCTGGTGGAGTAGGCGATCATGTGTCTCCACGACTTCCTGTCTCCAGTACTATTTATCAAATCAATTGTTGACTTCTGTCTATGCCATGATGTCAAACTGTCCAGTATTTATTCTCATTGTTTCTTTTTCATTCAATCATACCTGTTGTTACGATATATTCAATCATACCTGTTGTTACGATATATTCAATCATACCTGTTGTTACGATATATTCCATCTTACCTGTTGTTACGATATATTCCAGCTTTCCTCTTCTCATAACATGCGCAAAGAAAGTGGATTGTTTCTTTGTGAAATGAGTTTCCTTTGCGCATTGGCCTCTTTCAGGACATCCTCACTACTCTTTTTAGCTGTCTATGGCATTTTTACGTTCTTCTGTAAAACCACATCTCTGTGGTCTCTAGTGCTTATGCTACTTGTCCTTGACTCACTCCCGTATCTCAGGATTGTTTCTATATAACACTGAAGAACTCTGCTTCTTACTTCCTATGACAAAGAATTGTTGCATAAAACGCTTCATTTTTTGAGTATGCTGTTTTTGCCTAAGCCATTCTGCTCTTCATTTCTGAGATGCATCTTCCATCCGGTGTTATTAACTTGCCCAGGTATTTGAATCTACTGACCTGTTTTAAAACTGCTCCATTTACTTTGATAGTGCAAAAACATGAGAAAAAAAAAAACACCTGTTTTGGATGCCTTTTAACGTGGACAAACCCAAGAAGCAAAGTTTGTAACGAAATGGACTACATACTAATGTGCTTTAGGTTTAGAATTATTTTAAGATCTGAAAAAAAAAACAACTAGGATGTGAGCAGATATCAGCAGAAACATGCACGGTCAGGGCCCAATTAAGTCAAGAAGAGCCTGTAGGCTTTTTGGTGTTTGCGCCCCCCTTCATGTAATAGGCAGTAATTTTAATATTTTTTTTAAAAACCTGTTAGCATGGTGATGGTGTATACTAGTATTATTAATAGACATGAGTGACGTATAATGGAAAGAGAGCCCACAGTAATCTGACAGGCTTGTAACCTCGTAGCGTTCTATGAATTCCTTGCAAAACCATGCATTTACAGTATTTACGTGTTTACTCACTTTTTAGTCCTACATCTTTTTCTGTATTTAACACGAGCTAACACAAGGTTTACAAACTTTCGTGACCTGCCAGTCATAACAGGTAGCGAATCAGGTTTGTTTATCGAGTCTTCTCACTCGAGCTTATCTGTAAATCATACAATTCCTGACAGACCGCACGCCCTTTGTAGTTCGTACACTCAGGGAAGTCAGAAAAACCCCTGGGCCCTTTGATCTCAGAAGCGGGCATTCGTACAGAGAAAATCTTCGAGAGACCCTTTACCCGTCTTTTGATGTCGGGGCGAAAGCGCTCGACGGAAGACGGGCGTAAAACTTTTATCTGGGGAACTCATGTTTCTGATTCTCCGGTACACACAATAGTGTGAAAAGTAGCATTATCTATAGATCAGAGAAACATGATGATATATAAACTGTGTTTTCTTAAACCTGCTATCAGTTGTCACTCATAATTTTTGGATATTTTAAACACGCAGTTCTAGAACCATTTCGCTAAATGTGTTAATAGCATTCGTGGGGATCTTTCATTATGATTTTCTGGTAATAGAAATTAGTGCTTACGTGTTTGTTAATCTTTTACCATTATAATTTACATAGAGTTTTAGCTGTTAAAACCAGTGAAATAAAATAACGCGTAGCTATTTTATAACAGATTTTCAGTTATAATGTTAATTTTCACCACCTGCTTTCTCACACAAGAAGAGGCGGTTTTAGTTGACTGGTTTACATGCTAGGCGCGACTGACAGTGACAGAAAAGAATTCACGTTTTATTTCATTGTGCGTGGATTTATAAGTGCCTATGTTTTAACATCATACGACTAAACTATCAGACGCCGACAATTTAATATTATTAAAGACAGGGGATACTTTGTGGAAGTGCGCATATAGATCATTAAATAATAATTGAGATTGTACGCTAATCGTTAAAGCGCGCGCAAAGGGGCGGGGAGAGTTGCATACCTTCACCCGAACTAGAAACGCAGCGCTAGCGAAAGCTGACCGTATAGGCGTAAAATAAAGACACCGTGTGCGCCATTAAATTTAATCGGACTGACGAAGTGGATAAGAGATCGTCTTGTCCCGGTCCGTGTGCATATGTAGCTATATAGAATAGTAGCATTTTCCCATAAATGTGTCTTTTATTCCTAGCAGACATGACCACAAGGGCGTCCAGCGGTCTTCTTTTTCTCCACTGATTGGTTAATGTTGTCTTTTCTTGGCTTGTGCTTCACCAATTTCATTTGTGAGCAAGAATTGGCCAAAGATACATGAGAAAAATTTTAACATGTAAATTTAACTGGACTTACAAAACCCAGCAATATTTTTTCAATTTTATCAGCCCACTGGGTTGTAGATAAAATAACATTACTCCCGACTTCTGATAGTCGTATTCGAGCGGATTTATCCAGAAAGTTACGCTGTTTCAGAATCGGCACTCTCCCATAGAGTCAGCCGATAGGATTACCATCATCATCATTTGTAACATTTTTAGCAACCAGATGTTTCCCAATACTGGAAGTATTTTCCTCCTTTTTTTAAACTGTGAACCTCAAGAGCACGTGTTGCTACACTGACTATTCGCGGTGACATTTTGTTCATACAGGGAATATTTAAAAAAGGATTCGGCGTTCACCTTGCTAGTCTTTAATTGTTAGAGGATGGACTGGGACCAATTTGGAAACTAAACCCGACAATTTTTATATTCAAGATAATTGTATTTCCAAGGGATATCACCAAGAGTAGGTAAGCGTGATTGAGTTGCCACTGTATGACAGAGAGAGTGAATATTTTTCTTTGTTACAGGAACTTTACCAACATTGGATTTTTGCTTAAACTTGTTTACTTTACTGGGTAGGATATAGTAGGAACTTGTTTCTTTCTGTCTATTCTGTAACATAGTGCTAAATTTTGACGTTTGGGTTATTAACTTTTTGGGTTTTTTTCTCAATAGGGGGAGGGCACATTTATTATGCTATTTCATATGTAAGTAAATCTGTTTTTTTCATTTGATCTTTCTTTAGATATTTGATGTTGTCAAGTTTAATGATAATAAACAACCAAGAAAACATACCGCTGTGTGTTGGTCAGATCCATACCCAATTAACCGTAGTTTTTCACGTTTGTACGTCTTGTTGTCACATAGCTGTGTGTGTGTGTGTAGTTAAACTTATATTTATATGTATGAGGAGGGCAAGATTGTCTTGTACTAAATTATAGTCGTATAGAAATGCTAGACTAGAGGAACTTACTCATTCCAGATACATACCGGTTACCACTATGTTTGAGGGTTAACATGAGTGGTACATACTATGTTCAATTACTGTTGATAGTGGTGGAATGTTTCTGGTGGATGATGTGGTACAACACAGACTGACAATGACAGAATCAGTAAGGTCGGGCTTACAGGTGACAAACTGATGTGTGAGTGAGTGACTGACAATTAACGCGAATGTAAAAAGGTTCTGGCATACCCACACAGGCTATAACCACACACACTACAGTACGTAATAGTCCAGAAACGTTGCAACGAATGGTAACGTTTAAATAGTTTATTACGCCACAGTCACGTAAACATCATGGTAATATTGGACGACACTTCGTAGCAAATCATGGTGAATCAGATAAGTAAGTTCATTTCGTAAACATCCGGCAAAAATAGTCATCCAAACAAAAGACGTGCATCGCAGTCTCAATAGGCTGTAGAATGCAGTAACTCAGTATAAATCCCTTCAAAAAGCTATATCCAAAGATTCAGCTACAGGTACACAACTTAAAGTACAAAGGCTGCAAAACACAGCAGCTCATAATCATCAACGTCATGGCCAAAAAATATCCATTCAAGAAAGGGGAACTGCATATGTCGCAGTTTACAATAATATGTGTAGGGCCTGAATCAACATACTCCAAGGCCTGAAATAATACATTATCCATGGCCTGAAAATCTTCAATAACGTACGTTCTGCAGTATACAAATAAGTCGCATATCCATGGCTTTAGGAAATGCACTAGGAAGTCTCAAAAATCCCTTTCACACACAAAATATCTTATTCCCGGGACACACTGACGAAAATTCTCAAACATCCATCTTCGGAGCTCTGCCCGTATCGACTGTCAAAAATTTTCACAAAAGTGCATAGAACCATAAAAATATCGAGGTCGATGGAATCCCAATAACTACTCACAAAGATTACAACTATGTTAAGTCATGATAACACGAATAAACAAAAGAGGGATAGAAGTAAGTAAGCATAGAAAGATAATGAGATAAGCATGCGGAGATAAACCAATACAAAGCAATATGAAGCATGTAAAGTATAGAGTAGGTATGAAATACTAAGTGAAAAGAGAGAAATACAAAACGAAGTACCCGAGGAATGAGCAGTAATGAAAGAAAGCAATCAAAGATATATCATGGTAAACACTATGTTAAATAATGCATATCTATAGCCAAGAACAAATAATCAGTTATCATTTACAAAAAATAGCATAATATGCATGATAACCAAGTTAATAAATTTCACAACCTCAGAAAAAACACCTTTTCAGTGTATTAAAATCGCTATACACCGTTACCCCTAGCGCACAATGAAGCGCTGGGCAAAGAAAAATACATTACAACATCAGAAAAAAACAACACCCCCTCAAAGCATTAACATCGACATACATAGTTACCCCTAGCGCACAATCAAACGCTGGGCACAGAAAAAATATCTTTTTTCTTGTCTTCATATTTTTTTTTCAAAAAATACAATACCGAAATGTATCGCAATGACAAATTAAGCGATAAATGGAATCATCATTACAATATCATACGATCAACGTTTATCAAAACACAGTAACATAAGAACAATATGATAATGACATGATACATTATCAGAACAGTGTCATATAGAAATAACATGGTAATGACATGGTGCATAAAAATGAACCAACATATTATCTAAAAGAAGTTATATCATATCCTAATACAATACTATCTAATATACTATACTATACTAATATACAATATTATCTACTTATATTAAATAAGTTATATAGTAAACAACTCTAGCGGTCTTGAAAAATCCTGTAAACTTGAGGAGGTAACATCATACAATGAGGAGTGAACATGCTGACTGGTTCCACTGGAACAGCAAATTTAGCGATATATCATCGGTAAACGGTTCAAACCATCAATATAGCAGCGCCTACTTTCATGGAAAGGCATACGCTGTGAAAAAATACAAATGAAAATCTCTGGTAAAGGTAGGACTTTATGATATACAACAATCAATTTTACTGTAAACTGACCAACTGTGGCTGTGTAAACTTCCGGCCCCTGTATTGTGATAATCAAACCTTCCTCCGTCACACAAGAAAGAGTAACAGAGAAAGTAGCACAGACCATCTCGAAATCAAGAATAACACAAGGTCATAGATGTGTTTTAGCAGAGTGTTAATGTATAATACAATCGTGGGTCTATAAATAACCACGAAGTCTAACAGAGAATCTAGAAAATGACAGTCAAGCAGCACCATGTGGGCATCGAGACAGTATGTCTGCCATCACATTATTCAAACCTCGAATAGCTCGTATAGAAAAATGAAAGGGCTGTAGCGAAATAGCATAACGATTGGATCTTGAGCTCTTCAAGTCCTTACTCTGTATAGCTGTGAGGGCTTTTTGGTCAGTTTCTACAATAAAATGCGCGCCCAAAAGGAACTTCTGCAGCTTCAGAATCGACCAGACCATAGCTAATAGTTCTCGGTCTAGGACAGAGTAGTTCCGTTCTGCCGCATTCAACTTTCTAGAGACATACATCACAGGATGCAAAGTTTGAGAATACTCTTGCATCAATGCAGCCCCGATCCCTATCGATGAGGCGTCACTGAGAAGAATAAAAGGTCTATCTGCCTTGGGTAGGCGTAGAATAGGATCAGAAGAAAACAATATCTTAATTGTCTCCAAAGAGGTTTGGCATTCTGGGGACAGTGTACTAGGTTAGGCGATCCCTTTTTCAAAAGAGTAGAAAGAGGTGCAGTGATAGATGATAGGTGTGGGATAAATCTACCATAAAATTGAATCAGACCCAAAAGACTACGCACCTGTTTTTTAGTCTTAGGGGTAGTGATATTGAGGATTTTAGAAATGTTATGGTCCTCCGTCTGTATAAGACCATGACCAACTCGGTGGCCCAAAAAGGAATGGTCACTAAACCCAATATGGGCTTTAGACCGTTAAGCCGTAAAATTATAAGAGCGTAGTGTAGAGAAAAGTTCAGAAAGACCCCTAAAGTGATCTTCCCAAGAATCACTAAAAAGGCAAATATCATCCAAGTATGCAATAACATCTGCACGATGTGAAAGGATTCGACGCATCATGCGTACAAACGTGGCTGGGGCATTGACGAGGCCGAAAGGCATGAAGTTCCATTGGAACAAACCCCGAGGGGTAGAAAAGGCAGTAAGAGGTTTGGCGCGTTCAGTAAGCGGAACTTGCCAATATCCCTTGGACAAGTCGAGTTTAGTAAAGAAGAGTGACTGAGAAAGCTTGATGAGCAGATCTTCCAACAAAGGCATTGGTTCTGCATCAAATTTAGTCACTTGGTTTAATTTCCGATAGTCGACACAAAGACGTATGTTATTGTCTTTCTTCTGGACAATAACCATAGAAGAGGAGTATGCCGAAGTAGATGGTTCAATTATATTTAACTGTAGCATGTCATCTAATTCTTTTTCGACTTGTGTTTGAAAATGTAATGGAATTGTGTAAGGTCTGACTCTAATAGGGTTATTATGAGTGAGTATTATGTCATGTGTAATGACTGATGTTGGATCAGGAATGTCAGTAAGGACATCCTAAAAAGTTTGCAATAGAGAAGAGACTTGCTATTGTCTTTCTGTAGATAACTGCGAAGAAACAGTTACATTTTCCCACGATTCCGTTGACTGAAGTGGGAAAACAGGAAGAGGAAGATTTACATAAGAGAAAGTAGCCTCTTCCTCCTGAATAACAGACAATGGTGTATAGTGGTTATGACGAACCGGAGGGTCGTCTGTCGCCTGAAAAACAGACTGTAGGTAGTATGGACGTTCATGAAATTGTTTCATCATATTAATATGATAGGTCTTATGCTTCCCGTCAACATCGACGACATAACGACATCAGAAATTCGAGAGATGACAGTATAAGGACCTTTTCAGGTAATAAGAAGTCGATCATCTTTACTAGGAAGCAGTACAAGTGCCTCGTCACCAGGATAGAGTTGTCGTAGACACCTGTATCTATTTGCGAGGAGCCTCGCCTTCTCCTTGGCAGACTCAGATGCTGAGCTGGCTAACCTACATGAATCGATTATTCTCTGCCTAAGAGAAATGACATATTCGTAGGAAGATTGAGTATCATCGTTAAGGTCCTCAGCAATTAATAGATCGTGCAGCAACGACATGGGACCACGAGGTTGCGCACCAAAGACGAGCTAGAACGGTGAAAACCCCGTATACTCATTTGGCACTTCTCTATACGCAAAAAGAGCAGCGGGTAAGACCCTGTCCCAATCCTGAGGATGGTCCTCAGTTATTTTCCCAAGTAAATTCTTAAGCATTCTATTCTGACGCTCGACTAATCCGTTTGACATAGGATGATATACACTACTTAATGACCTTTCAATGCGGAGCGTGGACATCACCTTAGATATCAAGTCTGATATCAATTGTGTGCCATGATCTGATAAGATTTGTTTGGGAAACCCTAGACGTGAAAATATTAGCCAAAGAGCATCTGCAACATCAGCAGTAGAAATGCTGTTGAGAGGTATTGCCTCTGGCCAGCGTGTACACATGTCAATACACGTAAGAATGTACTGATGTCCTCTGGCAGACTTGACCTTAATAGGGCAAATAATGTCAATTGCCATTTTCTGGAAAGGACGAATAGGGATATCTGCAGATAGGATAGGTGCTGCATGGCGTGGACCTCGTGACTTACCCTCCTGACATATCTTACAGGAGCGACAATAAATAGTTATATCTCTATTTACGCCCGGCCAAAAGAAGGAAGAAAGAACCCTAGATTTAGTACGGGAAAATGCCATATGTCCTGCGCACTGAGAGTCGTGGGCATGTTGCAAGATCCGAACTCTCATGTCAATAGGTACCAGAATTTGCGAGCGTAAGGACGAAGTAGAACCTCGTACCATTCGAACCAGCACTCCATTCTTAACCAAGAACTAATATTTAAGATTTGTGTCACAATTTGCATTATCTTGTTTAGCTAGCAGAAAATTTTTTTCCAATGATGTATCATTTTGCTGAAGTTTTATAAAAGACTCTCGTGAAATCACGGAGTGAACATCCTGATTATGTACCTCATTAATTTCAGCAGGTGGAGTCTGTAAAAGATTTTGAGCTTGTGCTCTAGTAGTGACTGCATAAGCAGCCTGCATGTTTTATTTTTCCCAGATAGCAATCTGTTGAGGCGTACAATCCTTAATTCCATGTATGCGTCCGACGATAAGGTCTGCAATAGGATTCGGGAGCATACATGCGTGGACATGTCCCGTAAAAAAGTGAGTGGCTATGTGGATAATAGCAGTTGGAAAAGTCTCAACCGTCCCACCAAATGTCACACATTTCATTACATCACCAGTGGCACAGGACGGATGTATCAGAGACTGCTTAATCCCAACAGTTGTGCATCCAGAATCAAAGAGAACTGAGACTGGGTTATTATTAACAAACCCCTTATGTAAAGTAAGAGTCCCTCTTCCGTCATGGGCAGCTAAGGCAGGAAGAGTGGGTAGAGGATGACCGCAACTCAAGGTAGTTATGGCTGTAGGTTGGAACAACGTTTTACACTCCGGGCACTAATATGCTCTCTCGAAATCGAAAGCAGAGCAAGCAATAGTGTTAGAGGCGCCATCATTATTTTTACCTTGATCATTAATAATCTGGGGCTCTTGTTGAGCAGAGTTAGCATGGCGATAAGATCTATTATTATTTGGAGATCTACTGTCATATCGCGATCTATCGCGACTATTATCTCTTTTGTGAGGATTGTTATTTGCTCTATTGAAACTATTGTTCTGATTTGAACCCCAGTTAGCATTGTCGCGATTACTATTTCCCCTTTGGTCAAAATATCTGTTAGGTGGATTTTGTTGTCCTCGAGAAAAATTATTGTAAGGTTGATAATCTCTATTATAGTTACCCCTTCCAAAATTTCTATAATTGTTGGAACCAAAATGTTGAGGACCATTAAATTGTCTCCAGTTCCTTGAAGAAGGAGAATTACTACGTGATGGATCCCCTTGGTACTTTCCAAAATCACGATTATCTCTCCTACCAAAATTGCGATCAGCACTTTGAGATCTACTGCGCAAATTAGGACCATATGGTATTGCTGAAGCCACGGGTAAACCTTCTCTGACCTGAGAATGGCTAACAGTCACATGTGAATGTGGAGTGACGTATTGGCGACAGTATTGTTCCATAGCTTTCAAGTTCGTAGGCTTTCGCTCATGTAAGAAGGAAAGAAAAGACTCATTCACAGACGACATGACTTTGTCGCGAAGCAATAAGTCCATAAGGGCTTCATATGTGTGTTCAGTTTTAGAAAGTTCAATCCAACGTGAAAACGTAAGACGTATTTTTGCTATGAACTCTGAAAAATCTACCCCAGTCTCCGGTAAAAGAGTCTTAAAGCGCAGACGATAACCGTCTTCGTCAAGTTGGTATTTCTTCAATAATTCAGCCCTGGCCGTATCATAGTTATTTTTGTCAGGCCCCTCCAACATACTAACAACGTTCATTGCATCACCCGTAAGTAGGTCCATAAGTCGTGCACAATATTCCGACTTGTCTATTTTTTGAGATTCACATGGCAGTTCAAATCTATTTAGGTAAAATAAAATATCGTCAGAGGTAGGATTAAATTTAGGCAATTTGGGTCTATAAGAATGATTATTTGCCTTATTAGAAATTGTTTGATTGTTTGTCTCATTCTGTGTATTAACAATATTCACTACCTTTATTCTCTCCAGCTCTATAGACGACATCTTTTCCTCATGCAGTCTCATATTTTCTTCAGCCTGCATTTGCATCTGCAATTTTCTTTCTTCAGCTTCTAATTTTTTGTTTTTCCATTTCCATTTTCTGTATTTCAGCCTCCATTTGCATTTGCTGTTGATTTTTTCTCTCTTAAGCTTCTAATTTTTGTTTTTCACCCTACATTTGCATTTGCCGTTGAATTTGTCTCTCTTCAGCTTCTAATTTTTTTTCCATTTCCATTTGCTGTTGAATTTTACTATCTTCAGCCTCCAACCTCTGTCTTTCCATTTCTATTTTCT